>JAYJMB010088914.1:0-18686 GCA_036873735.1 Pouteria campechiana | reverse complement strand
GAGCATCGGATATCCCCTCTCCGAAAAAACTCTCCATCTTTCCGCTCGATTAAACTCATAAGCCTTCTTTTACATCCTTTTCAACAAAAAATACAATCCTCTTCCACCATTTCTTCCATATTCAGATAGAAATCCTCACTCTTTCAAAATCGTACTTCACATTGATGTAATGGCAAGGATAAAAAGAACTAAATCAGGCATCAAAAGAAGGGAAAGAGAAGAATCTCAAGAAATGAGCATTTCTAAGAGAGTAAGGTGTGAGGATGATACTCTTGAGGTAATCTTTCTCAACAGAGAAGCTGCGTACTCTTGGTATCTTCAAAAGTATGAAAAAAAGAAAATTGTTAGAGGTAAAGTGTTTAATTTTGAAGTATTTGGAGAAAGAGAAATGAATTTAGAAGTATGTGATTGGTTTCAATTTCAAGGATGGGATGACTTTCTAAGCTACAAGGAGATATGTTATCCTAGATTAATCAAAGCCCTAATCAATAACCTAAACTCAAGCACTCAGAAGTCATGGATAGGAGAAGTTGAGATAAACTTCTCTACTAACAGTTTGAGAAGAGTAATTAATCTTCCTAAGATTGAGGAAGAACAAGTAGAATGGTCATCAAGCTGAGCAAGAATATTCTCAGACTTGGCAAGAGTTGAAATAGATGAAAAGGAAAACTACTTACATGCTAGTCATCTCAGTCCAAATCTGAAGTTGGCATACACAATGGTAATAAACAATGTGTATCCAAGGATAGGAGTCACACATTCCATTTCAGAGAAACATGCAAAAGTGTTATGGGCTTTGAAAAATAAGAAGAAAGTGAATCTTGCACAAATTATAGTGGATCACATGTATTTAGTGAAATCTATAATAAGATTTCCATTTCCTTATGGGATATCTTCAAAAGGATTCTCAAAGATGTAGGAGTAAATCTATCTGAAGAAAAGAGAGAAGAGTCTAAGGACTCAGACATAATTAATGAAAGAAATTTGAAGAGAATGGGTTTTAAACAAGCATCACAATGACAATGCTAGATTAGTGAAAAACCCAGAAGAGCAGAACAACTAAAAAGATCTAGATCAGAATAAGAAGAAGTAGAAAATCCAACAAGACAAGAGACTTTAGAAACATGAGAAGAACCTCTCACAAATGAAGTTCAAACATAAGCAAAAAGAAGATAAGAAGTTTCAAGAGAAAATGTAAGAAATGTCAGAGAACAAGAGTCAAAAGAAATTTTCAAAGGAGAAAATGAGATAGTAGCAACAATAACAACAACAACAACCTCCTTCACACTCATTAGGTCTCCATCACCAATGAGATCCACTCCATCAATACTTCCTACTCTACTCACTCCACAAAACCTAGAAAACAGACTTGGACACATTGAAAATCTTTTATCATCTCTAGCTCTTCAACTTAACAAAATTGATCATAAGCTAGAAAACTCAATGTCATCTCTCATACTTAGAGCTGATAAGATTGATCAAAGCCTTGACTCTCTAACTTCATCAGCAGAGTCACTTAGTGGTCAAACTTATCACCCATACTCTCCATCTCCAACTCACTTCTCTCCAATAAAAACTCACTCACCTATTCCTTACCCCACACATTCTCCACAGTCATACCCTGTAATTCTAGAAGTTATTAAGCCTAAGGCCGAACCTACTGAAATTGCTTCTACCTCTCCTCAAACACAATCTCCTTCTGTCCTCCCCAATCTTTCACTGACTGAAACCTCTCCAAACTTGCCTGAGGATTACCTTACCAACCCCTATAGAGCTATTGTTAGACATGGATAGTATTCCATCATAATACCATTTCATAGATTTTATTTCCTTCCCATCCTACCAATAGTTTGGCTAGACTAGACTTATGAAGATCTCATTCTATCAGGAGAAATAATTCTCATTCAAATTGAAGAGCTTCCTCCACATCCATGGAAGAGAGCTCCAACTCCTCCTTCTCCTACTCCAAAATTAGCTGATGATCATCCTGATATTCTTCTTCATATCTCAAATCCTATCAAGATGACTAAGTTGAGGAGCAGATAAGAAATAAATTTTGCCATTATTCGAATGTTTCTTTCTTTATTTATCATTCTCTCTTTCAGGAAGTTCCTTTCGCAGAACTCACAGATCGTAAAACTTTAACTAGAATTCAACTCATTCCTGATCCTCCCTTGACTCCCAAAGGCCATACAATTCCAATTCCTGATAAAGAGTCAATCATTCAAAGATACTATAAAAAACTTCTTCATTCACTCCCAAAGTCTAGGCAACCTAGACATTCATTTCCATCTCCCTTAGGTCCTCATCAGATCATTTTTATAACTGAGAAATAATCTTCATTCTACTCCCATGTCAATCTATAAGCTATTGCTGACAATCTTTCTCTCCCCTATCCATAGCTCAATGATTCATCAATTCAACACAAAATTTGGGTGAGCTATTCTAAACCTTCTCCCTCACCCGAACCAACTCCACCTCATTCACCAACTAAAGCCTTAAGAAAACCACCTGCTACCAAAACCATTACCCCAACCATCATCTTCTACACCCTCATCCTAATTATAATCTTCTAAACCCAAGAGAAAGCCAATAATTCTACCTCTCAAAAAATACAAAAAGGCTCCTCTTTCTCCCATCTCCATGTATTATGAAGAATATGCTGCAAAGATGAATGCCAACATAGAAGCCATCTTAAAAGGCACTCCTATCTTCTTTCTTGAGTTACTAGACCCATCTTTTCAAGAGTGTATTGATTTCATCTATGTCATTGCCTATGGAACTCAAGCCTACACCCATGAACCCCCAAATGCAATTCCAACAGATCCATTTTTCATTCCACCTCATCCACCAAAAAGACCTAAACATGTCATCTCTAAACAATCCTAGTCTCCTTTTAAACCACTCTCCTCACAGCCTCTTAAACCTACTTACTTCCAAAACCTATCAAAGAAAATCCAAAAAACCTAAGTGATTCTACTACATCTGTATTTTTAAATTTTTTTTACAGATCTCTCTGATGACATTCTCTCTATCATGATGTGTTCTCTTGTAAACTGTGATTTAATGTAATTTTAGTCTTTATTAGATACATTTTTTTTAGTTTTGTGTCTTTGTGATATTCCTTTTGTATTCTGCCCATGGCAACTTTATCAATGACATGTTATTTTTTGTATAAGTATCATTTTTGTTTCTTTATCCACCTTTTTTATTTTGGAAAAAAGGGGGAGAAAATGCAATGAAAGTAGCGCACCAAGTCAGGGGGAGCTGCACTATATTAATAGAAATTCACAATATATCAAAATGCATTTAGCTACTTTAAATCTCTTTATTAAGTATTCTAACTACATAGTTTTGAAAGGTATATCACTCAATGTTTTATCGTCATAAAAAAGGGGGAGATCGTTGAGCATACTCTCTTATCGAGCTTAATTTTGATGATAAACATTCTTAACTAACCATTTTTTTGATGAGCAAAGACATGAGTGAAACATTAAGGTCTAACAATTTATTCTCAAGTGCTTGTAGAAATATTTGTCAATTAAACCTTGAGAAAAAACTTCATAATGATTAACTAAGTTGTTTCAAACAGCTTCAAGCATAAAGTTACCTTTTAGAGGAAGAAACCAAGTAAATGCTTAAACACAGCCATGTATAAAAGTCAAAGTATACTTAGAAGAACACTTAGTTGAAGAAAATAAAGTTTTAGAATTATTTCAAGAGTTTCAAAGTCTCAGTTAAATAACTTCGGAGTCAGTCAAGAACTTTGGAGACAAAAGAAAAGAACTTAGGAGTTGATAAAGGATTATAGAGATAAAAGAAAGGAACATCAGAGTCAATGAACCTCTTTGAAGTTAATCAGGAACTTCAGAAGGAGAAGAAAATCCCTACAGAGTCGCAAGCTCAATAACTTTGGAGTCAGTAAAGTGGATAGGCTCTTTGGAGTTGATAAGGAACTTTGGAGACTAACATCAAAGATTTTGGACATGCTCTTTGGAATCAATCAATCATTTCGGAGATAGATGCTAAGTACTTTAGAAATAACAAAACAAGTCTTTAGAGAACATGACTCATTAGAAACTGTACAATGTTGAAGTTGTAGATTAAGCACTTTGGAGATAACAGTGAACCACTTCTTAGTCAGATCACGTATGTCAAAGCACTACACAACTTCAAAGTCATGAAATAAGTACTTTGGAGACAGTAAACCACTTCAGAGTCAGTGCTAAATGAATCCAACATGAGTCACCAAATTTGCACCACTTCGAAGGCACTGAAACTCAGCTTTGGAGAAACCAAAGATATGACAATATATCATTTGCGCAAAAGGCCACCAAAATGCAATATCAGAGGATCCAACATTATAATATCAAAAGCTCCAAAATCACACAAAATGGCTTAATAGTCATAAATTCAAACATTTCCTAGCATTTATTAGCCTCATCTACCATAGCAGAGGTAGATAGAAGCATCAATATAAAAAGATTTAATTGGGAACGAAGAAACAATAAGTTTTTGAAAAATAGAAAGAAAAGAGGGCATTTACTCATCCTTTAAAAGTTTTTCTTCTAAAAGATCAACTACACTGAGCCTCACTCCAATAAGCATTCAAAGCCATCTTTTTTCAACCACTCTTGGAGATTGACTTGTATTACTTATTGTTATATTCATTTTATTTACTATTGGTTAACATTGTATAAACTAGCATGATCAAAGGCATTAATATTTATATACAGTTATTTACTTTTGCATTTAAGTATTGGAAGCAAGTAGGAAACTTGCTTAGAAAGTTATAAAAGTTAGTTGGTGAGCTTGAAAACCAACAAGTGTATTTATTTTACATTACCATAGGATGGCTTAACCCAAGAAGGAGGGGTGAATTGAGCAAATAAAAATTCATTGACAAATGAGCAAACACATGCACATAGACAAGATAAGTTTTTTAGTGGTTTAGGACCCCGTCCCTACATTCACTCTTCTAAGAGAACACACTCATTATGCCTTGGATTCCACTATATCACATATAATGGAAATACATAGTGGTCCCAGCACTCTTCTGGTTTTCACTAGCTCACTAGGAAACTCACTGGTTTCAAAGATCACCAGCAAAATTATTAGTTTTCCAGAGGTCAGCTCACCACCAACTCACTAGTTTCAAAGATCACTAGCAAACTTATTGGTTTTCTAGAGCTCACTAATAACTCTTTGGTTTCAAGTTTACCAGAAAACTTACACACTTTTAATAATGTTTCTCTTAAGCATAGGGAAAGATTTGATCTCTCTTTCAGCTCTATCTAATATAAAAGATCTTCTCATTATGTAAAAATAATGGCCAGAAGGATAAGCATATTGAAGCTAATGAAAGATATATGACTGTTTAAGCTCTTGGCCATGGGTTGAAGGATTTGCATAAAGTTAAGTGCATTTGAAAAGTATTCTTTCACCACCTTTGAATCATCCTACCTTTCTCCTTAAATAGCTTTTTCATATTTTTGACCGTTGGAGAAGATGGGTTCCGTTGAATATAGAAACGAGAGCAACATTGAATGAATAAGACCATTTGAATTTTTTGCCATTGAAGTCGAGGTCTTTTTGATTTGTCTTGAGCTATTGCATCCTCATTCAGAGAGGACAATGGGATGTGTTAAAAGGTGTTCCCCGTTTGATTTGTCATAGCTTTGAAAACCTTGCAGCACTGCTTATTGCCGGAAATGGTGACTAATATAAGTCTACACAATGTCGACATGAGTGCAGATGCCATTTGAATGTTAGTCACATAAATTTATTTTCCTATGACAATTCATAGCCTCTATCTATTTGCATTTGTCTGCCATAAGTTGTAGATGAATTCTTCCATAAGTTTGTCTCTCTATTGAGCTTCCATATGAGTGATTTGTCTATTGCAAGTAGCAAACGATCTTGAATGGCACAAATGAAGTTGACTAATAAACAAACTCTACTTTATTTTGCCTAAATTCCTCTAGGAGATTTGTTTATTGATCGATCCTTTGAGTATGTGTTTTGTCTGTTGTAAATAATAGACTAACTTTAAGTGGCACTGATGAAGTCGGACTGATTGGGTGACAAACTCTCCTTTGTCTATACAAATAGACGAATTTAGATGTTCTTCCTTTGTTCTTCATTTGTCTATTAGAGGTGGCGGATGAAGTTTACTTTATCTTGCTCTAACAGATGAAGTATAGTATTCTTGTTTTGTTCCTTATTGTCTATTAGAGGTGGCAGATGAAGCTTGCTTTAACTTGCTCAAATAGATAAAGTGTAGCATTTGTCTAATGTAAGCGATAGACAAACCTTTCTTTGCTTTATCTTGGACAGAGTACTTTGCACGTCACATGCATTTATCTATTGTAAGTTGTAGATGATCGTGCCTTTGTTTGTTGAAGTTCCTTTTTCATCCAAGGACTTCTTTGTCTGTTCAGCTTCATCTATGCTCACTGTACAGCTTCTACTTCGTCTTCTGCTTTTGCTGATGCTTTATTTATCGTAAGTAATAGACAACTTTTGATTCACAGACGAAGTGAAGTTCTTCAACTGTTCTGCACACTTCGAGCAACAGAAGGTGTTTGTTCTTGTAACTTCTTTTTTTCTTCAATCTTCATTTGTCTGTCTCGGCTCAATTGAAGTTGCACTCCCTTATCTATTCATATTACCTTTTTGTCCTCAGACTAATCCATTCATCTAACTTTGTTGATTAAACAAAGTTTTCTCCTCTTCGTGCATGATTGTTAGGACGACAATTTCTTCTTTCTTCCTTTGCCTGAATATTTAATGGAGCTTCTTCTTCTTCCTTTATCTCAGCTATGCTTTGTCTGGTCAGTGTAGATAGTTTAAATTTCTTAAACAACTTTATGCTTTTCAACCATGGATTCATCTTCAGCTGCTTTGTCTTGCATTTGTCTATTGAAATTTTCTCTCTTAGATTGATAGACAATGCAAACTCATTATAGCACCTCTTCGAAGCCTTATTTCTCCCATTATATTTACTCATGGAAGTCTTCTTTTAGAGAATATAACCTTGCTTATGTTCACCTTTCTTTTTCTTCTTCTTCTTCCAAGATCTTCATCAATTTAGCTCCTTCGGAACATAGCAAATAGTTGTGGCAGTTTGTTGCAAATGATCATGATCCTGCACTTGAACTTTTCTGCACTTGCTACGTTGTTAGCTTTAATATTTATTAACATAATGTATTTTATCCTCATATGGTTTAATCATATTGTAGAGCAAGGATAACATACATGTTTATTAGTACATAATGTGAAAGCTTAAGAAATTATGGTGCATAGTATGATTTGACAAATTTATGATGCAAAGATTAATTAATATTTATCAATTTATAATCATACATTAATGATGTGTGCACCATAAAGTGAAGACTATATGCTTGTGTAATTAAATATTTATGATTATGTGTTTATGTTAATTAATGTTTATCAATATATATAATTTTTAGAGATTTAAGAATATAGGTTTCTTATCATAATACAAGTTTTGTTATCATCAAAATTATATACAATAATACTAACATTTATTTGATCAGAAGAGTGCTGATCAAAGAGAGTGTTAGTGGAACCTAAGTTTAGCAAAGAAGGCTAATTGAGAAAAATGGAGTAGGAACCCAAATGAAGGGCCGAACCACTATAAAAACACTAGTCTAAGTGCTTTATGCTATCTGTTTTTCTTTTATCTTTGCACTATAGTTTTTATCAGGCCGAAAGTTTTAAAGACTCAATTCAACCCCCCACCCCCCTCTCTTAAGTCACCATCTGAACGGGACCAACATGTTGCTTCTTCCATGGTCTCTTGTTTGTCTCTTCTATCTTCTTCAATTCTTGATCTCTTTATTTGTTCTTTTTTTCTTGGCTTCTGAGATATCCAGTCTTATGGAGTTGATTTGAAGCCCATTCTCTTCAATTTATCTTCATTTATTTTTCTCTTGCCATAAACTCTTCTCCGTCTTCTTTGGAAAGATCAATATTGGTTATCTTGAGAATTTGTTCATTATTATCCCATAAGAAAGATAATACTTGGTAGATGTCTTGACTAAGTATAATTGATCAACAATGATCTGAACAATGTCTACTCCCTTCCTGTGCTTCATAGCCCACAAAATTTCGCTTCCTCCTTAAACATTTGATCTATTCCTCTAGTTTTTGGATATATTTTGTTAAGCTAAGCTTAAGATCCAGATTCAAATGGCTACAATACAAGTAATTCACATTCTCTCTTATTTCTACCTCAACCAGATCTGAAAATAGCTTAGTTCTATCTGATGGCCAATTCTCTCAAGAATGTTGAATGCATTTCTTATGTTGTCTGGAGATAGATATATTAATGTCTTTCCAATCCATGACTTTCTAGTATTGTAATTGAAATTGGTAACTAGGGCTTGAACCATTCTATTGTAGCATTTATCCTTATAGGTTATAAAATTTTCCCAGCCTTGAAACTTTATCCAATTTGTCACTTCTAAATTCAAGTAATTTTCTCCAAACACTTCGAAATCAAAAAATCTTCTTTTCACAGTTTTTCTTCCTTCAAAATACTGATGAATTTATTATAGGCTGAAGTGTTGATATTGAAGATTACCTTCAGGACATAATATTCTATTCACCTTCTTTTCCTTGGAGTCTCTTCTTCTGAACTTTCTCTTCTTCTTATCTCAAAATTGGTAGATGAGATTTCTGCTCATTTGCTCACCCTCTTTATCTAGCTATTTGCAGTAGTTAGGGGACTTTTGGCTTAGGGTTTTGAAAAAGAGGGATTTTTGAAGATTCTGGGTATGAGAAATTTTTAAAGATGAAGTGAAATAAGAATGATTTGGAAGATGGAAAATGTAGGCAAAGCAGAAATTTGAATCACCATTTTTGAAAAGGGGTTCAGAGATTGGAAATAAATTTACAAAATTTTTAACACTAGGGTTTTATAAGAGTTGGAGTCTCTAATATATGGTTTTAGAGATTTTGTGACGTTAAGAAAGGTTATCAAAACTTCTGAGGTTATATTTTGAGGACGTATGTTCAGAAGGGTTTTCAAAAATCAGAGGTTCTGGGCAATTAAGCTTGTGCGTCAAAGATTCTAAGAAGGTGTCTCAGAAGTTCTAAGGCAAAGGTTAATTATGAAAAAATATTTTGAAATTCTATCAGAGTTTCTAAATTACTTTTGAAGCATTCTAAATGTTGGGAATTTAACATTTATGAATGATCTCAGGTATCTAAATTATTATCATGTGAACATTAACATTATAAATTGATCAAATTATGTAATATGCATTTTATGCGCATGGATCTAGTACACCAAGTTCTCTTTTAATTTTACAGAATCTATCCTCTAGAATTGTTTTGTAAAAATGTCTGCTAACTGATTTTCAATTGATACATATTCTAAACAAGTATTATGATTTTGTATGTGATATCTAATAAAGTGACGTCTAACCTCTATGTATTTATTTCTGGAATGCAATACTGTATTCTTTATCAGATTTATTGCATTGGTATTATCACATCTAATAGGTGTATCAACATATTTTAAGCCATAATCATTCAATTGTTGTTTCATCCACAAAATTTGTGCACAACAACTACCTGTAGCTACATATTCAGCCTCAGTAATTGATAAAGTAATAGATGTTTGTTTCTTAGAGAATCATGATATGATCATGCTTTCAAGAAACTAAAATGATCCTTAGGTACCCTTTCTATTTACCTTATATCCTACAAAGTCTAAGTCATAGTACCCAACTAATTCAAAGTTTGAACCTTTTGGATACCATAAACCAAGGTTTGGAGTGTCAAAAAGGTATATGAAGATTCTCTTAACAGCAACTAGATGTGATCACATGCAGACACTGAACATAATATCTGGTCTACTGAAGTTAAATATAAAAGAGATCTTAACTTGCTTCTATAAAGTTTTTGAGAAGATTGAAGACGTTTCTTGTTGGTATAAGGAATAGGAATTTAAATTCATAATGCATTTGTATAAGTGTATTTAAGATTCTAAATGATGTATAAAAGGAAGATATTGGCATATCATAGTAAATTAATTATGTTATTGTGAATGGATATGTATGATTTTGGTAATTTGTATTGTGATCATGATTCGTTACAATCTCAGGCAACCATGGGTGTGGTATGGTTATGTTAGAAATATGTCAATATTGAGATTGATTAGTGTTAGTGTTTTACAATTATTAAAATTACAGTTCTATATGATTAAAGTAGATATTGAGATTGATTAGTGTTAGTGTTTTATAATTATTAAATTTATAGTACTATATGATTAAAGTATGCTAGGTGTAAATCCTAATATTATAGGGTAGACTTTGGCGAATTTTTGGCAGAATATTTTTCTTTGAAATGGCGAAATTATAGGTTAATGGTAAAATATATAGGCTCCCAGATGGGGTATTATAACTAACCCCCATAAAAGCCTTCTTAAGCAACCAAGTGTCCACCCACCTAAACCAAGTAAACACTAGACTAGAGAATTTTGAAACCTAGGTTGCCACGCCCATTTCTCTTCTAACTCATAGTGTTGGTTCCTACTCTACTTCTTTGAGTCAGTCTATCTACTGCACTTAGGTTCCACTAATACAATGATTAGAAATTTGATCAAATACACAGGTTTTCAAAGCTCACCAAAAACTCTTACACTTCCTCACAAGTCTATTCTACTTGTTGTAATCAACACTAACAACAGCTGGCCCCTTGCTTGCTATAATAGAAAACAGAGATAACTTGTATAGATATATGCCTCTTACTTAGGTTATTTGTATAGAAATTAAAGCATAATAATAAATAATATGATACTAAAGAACAAAGGTTTCAAACTCAAGAAACAATGTTAAAGATGTGGCTTTAAATGCAGTTTTTGATTTCAACATAGTTGGAGTTGAAATATTGGAAGAAATCATGAATGCTTGTTAATGCTCTAAGTAAATCATGTTTAATGCTTGCAACTAACTTCTAGAATGTCCCAAAGTAATTCTTTTAATATTAGGATTCAAACACTAGCCATTTGAGTTGGCAGTGCATATTAAATGTGAGCAAAACGTTCAATTTTCTAACCGTTAGAGAGTTGTCATTGGTTCAGAACCTTTGAAATTTGGGTCTTTCCAATTTTAGGCTCTTCTTCAAAAATTATAAAGTGTAGTGGTTTTTAAAGTCATCGCTACTTTAGACCCTCAGAAATAAGGTTTCAGAACCTTTGAAGTTTAGGACCTTTGCAAAATTGAGTGCTCCTTTAAAATATTTCGAACTAACATCATTGTAGTGCTTTATAAGTGTGCTTCAGAACTTCTGAAGTAAAACTTTAGAACGTCTCAAGCAACATGAATCCTTCATCATCTTGCCTTTGTGCTTGTGTCTTCTAAAATGGGTTATAAACATGTTTCAAAGCATCTAAAGCTAAACTTCAATACATTTGAAATGACATTAATTCTTCCACCCCATGCCTCCATGCTTCAGCATCTCTGATGTTAATTTCTAAACTTTTGAAGAAGCATGTTTCTACCACTTCTTTGTTTTGTAGAGCCTTTGAACTTAACTAAAAGAGCCTCTGAAGTTTATCTTTGATGCTTAGGGTGCTCCTTTTGCATGCAAACATGCCTATAACTTTTGTTTCACCTCTGAAGCACCTCTGAACGCATTATGAAGATCTTCTAAAGAGGCTAAATGAACTCATGTTGATTTTGTTAACGCTAAAATGTGGAGTTCTCCTCTAAACATGTTCTAAAACTATTCTTACTTGAACGTCAAATCCTCTAATGGTTCAATATGTTTTGAACTTCACCTCTAAACATTTTCTAAGACTTGAAGTTTCCCTTTGAAGAGTGTTTCTCATCTGAAGCACTTATAAACTTTATCTTGCTCCTAAAGTAAGTTTAGAATGATTCTTCTGAACTTTGAAGCATAATAGTCTACCTCTGAACTTCCTTTGAAGTTATTCAGACTCAAATTTTAGACCTTCAGAGCTTCAACATATTCTGAACTTATCTTTTCTTAACTTCAAAAGTGTTCTAGTTCATTTGAAGTCCTTTGAAGTAACTCTAAAGGAATTCTTTTCTTCTGAACTAAGTTCTTTTTTCTCTTTTTGACCTTTAAAGCATAGACTTCTCCTTCTAAAGTTGTTCTAAAGCTTCCTAACATGACTTTTAGATCTTCTGAAGGTTGTTACATCTTCTAAATTTGTATTTGTGGTTTCAAACTTTGTGTTTAGACCCTCTAGTTGCTTCTTCATGTTTTGACCTTCCTTGTCTTGATTTCAAATGTGTTCCCATACATCTAAAATCTTCTTCTTAGTTTAGGGACATTATTCCTTGAGCATTTATTGGATTTGATTCCTCTAACAACTTGATTATGGTGGAATTTAACTTAATATGATCATTTATATGTTGTCCATCACTCTGACATTACTTTCCTTGCTTGCTTAGCCTGTTTTAATCATATATAACTACAATACTATGGAAAGTAACTCATCAATACCTTAACCTTTCACTCATATATTTTCCCATCATCAAAACTTAGTTAGTTAATTACGTTCATTATCAAAATTAAGCTAAATAGAAGGGTTAGACTAACACATAGAGGAGACAAAATTGAAGAGATAGTAAACATTAAACTTGACACCATCATCTACCTAATTGAGTCTTCGAAACCTCAACCCTTTCACCTTAAAACTATGGCCTCAACCCAATCTTCATCCATTCCCAATTATCCTTGACCAAACAACCACCCTGAAATGCCCCGCACCCCCACCCTATGCATTTTCACCATGCACTACTAGGGCCGATGTGAGATGTTAATATTTTCCTAACAATTCCGCATTTTTACGCAATTTCTGCAGAAAAATGATAGAGTCTACCCTGAATTAGCATAGTCTACACTAGAATACATACATTTAATATATAAAAATTAAATTTAATAATCATAAAATAATTAAGGTTAACAACAATTCACACCCACACCCTCAGCTTTGCCCCAAGACCAGAACCAATCGTGTTGGCAATCACACAACTACAATTACAATTATATCACTATAACATGTCCATGTTATATAATATACATCATTCTAATCTTATTACAAAAAGTTAATTTAACTTTTAATTTAGAAAAATATAACATGAAGAAATTCCAATCCCAATTTACCATCTCATCATCAAAATGTCTTCAAATCTAGATTATCAGTTCCAATCCATAGTTGGGATTCTTTACCTATCTTGTCAGCTAAAACATAGAATAAGAAGGCATGACTCTAGCCAACTCAATAAGTAGGCAAAACTATAATATAATAATAAATCAAACAAACCTATTCTATACTAGAACATGAGTAAAATATCATATTATTAATATATAAATTCATGAGGCTTAGATCCTCATTAATCCAGCAAACACATTACACCATTCAGGCATGTAACATCACATTTGTGTCATCTAGCCACCCTTCATCACATCCAGACTACTCTAGCCGCACCATAGCTGTGCCATTCAAGCACCACATACAATCTCATTATATCACATAAGCATCATGGAATGTTTCACATTCCATCAATATACATTTACCAATATATAGCAAAATAACTAATCATGGGAGAATCCTTATCCCCATAAATCATCGATCTATACATACAATAATGGGATATTCTTTATCCCTCACATTCAGACATCCATGCACAAGAATAATAATCATAACACATAAATACTTGAGACACTTTTATCCCCAATCTTCAAATATGTATTTCATGAAAGATATATTAATCGTATTAGGGAACACATTATATCCCCTTCAATTCATGCTTATACAATATTTATGGAATAATTCATATACCATCATGTTCACATAATTATATTGTCAACACGTAATACACATTAACCTTTAGAAAATACGGGATATTCACAATCCCTAAACAAAACATACATGCCCAGATTATAATTAAATGGGATATTCATATCTCCATCCAGTCATCACATTCAACAAGAAGAGAAAGCCTACTTACCTCAAGGTGGACTTTACTCACAACCCTTGTGTTTCTCAATTTGACTCCTTTTTCATAGTCAAATAACTCTACACATATCATGTAGATCACAAATTCAATTATGGATTTTCTTTCATCAAAATATTTAATCAAATAGCTTAGAGTCATATCTTATTTGCATGTTTCTCAACTAACATAAGATTAGTGGTTTTCACTCCCAATTATATATCATGAACCTATAGCATATTCAACATTAAATTTATCTTAATAACATGTTTATCATGCTTATAACTCAATTAAACCAAGCATACTCACATTTTTACACAAAATTCCTAATTTAATATTCACATGATTATTGTTCATAGCAAGGGATCATGAAAAATCATATTTTATCAACCTAGAATCATGCCAAGTGTATCAAAATCAATTAATAACCCATTTCCCCCCATCAGTTTGTATGAATTAATATCAATTTTACCTTAGGGTCACTGTTTACAGTTGGAATTTGATGAGCTCATATTTTAATGCCTAAATTTATATGTTGTTTAAATTTATTTGAAATAATTTTATTGGTTCATAACTACATTTGATAAAATATTACACTTAATTAAGTTATTTGGTTTTTTAAGTAACAAATCATGTCAAAAGGAAGCTAAATGTGAAGTGTTACCACTTTGACACCATTTCAGTACTAATGTAGACTGATATAAGAAAAGTGGTCAACATCAAAGTTGAATCTCTTAACGTTAGCTTGCCAAAAAAATTAAGAATCATCCAATTTGAGATCTTATGAGAAAGTTATGGATGAAATAGTGAATACCTCTCTAGGTGAATAGCAAGTTTGTGCCACTAGCTCCATTAGAGGAAATGTTTTATACATTTAAGAGCTTATTTAGATTAAGTTATCAACATGAAAGTTGTAGAATTTGAAGTTGTTTGACTAATGTAGAAGAACCGTATGATTCTAAGTTTATATGAGGAAGTTATGGTCAAAATAGTAGAAGTATCTCCTGTGTATAGCAAACCAGAGCTACCAGCGCTCAACTCCACCACCCACCAGATAGCAGGTGGCACTGATGGTGCCAGTCTGGCACCGACAGCACTAAATTTCATCCAAAATTTATTGAATTATGTTTTAGTTATGCAACTTTCCTATTTTAGGTGTTTTTTGGGAAGTTTTTGTGCTATTCTGAGGGGATTCTTTTGGGGAACTTCTAAGAGGAGTTCTGGGGTTTTCTAAGAGGCTACTCAGAGGATTTTTGGAGGAGCAAAGAAGAAGATTTGAGAAGGGCAGAGTGATTTAAGAAGGCTAATTGTAGTATGATGATCTTCATGAAGAGAATATCTTTTATTTTCTTAATGAACTAGTTCCTTCTTTCTAGGGTGAAGATTTAGCTTTTTTATGAATCTTGTTATTTGGATTATTGATTATTTAATACAAGTCTATGTTTTTTATTCATGAGTTTTATTTCAATCTTTTAATTTATGTGATTGTTTGATCACCAATTTCATAAATCTTATTAATTGTCTATGCATGGTTAAGGAGCACACCTAACGCATAACCATGAGCTTTCTTGAATCAGAAAAGTAGAAAGTTAAGGCACACACCTAATACACAACTATTCTACTTGGTTCATAGTTCTTGATCGTAGTGAGTTTTCACCTCAATTATGCTAAACACTATACGTAATTGGAATGAGTGAAAGTGTTTGATTTAAACCTGCATACCAAACGATAATAATCATATCATAGAAAAAATGAACCCAAGAAAGTATCGAAGCCAATATCCAAATAGCAAGGGGAGTTATTAAGTGGTGAAATCTGAACCCTAGACCTTTGCAACTTGAGATTTATCCTATATCATTCTATAGTTCTAGATTTTTTTGTTATCTCTTTAGTTTATTATTTTTATTTGTTCAAACCAACAATCCATCTTTTTAAAGTTAATTTTAGTTAGTAACTTAATTTAATTAAATTAGTTTGTCATTCTCTATGGGATCAACCCTTGATCACGTGAACTATACTGCTATACAATCATGCACTAGCGAGGTATTATAATTTAAACCATCAAAATTAATGCAAAATCATGATTTTCCAAGCTTAAATCTCTATAAACATATCATAAACCATGTATAATCCATTAATCCTCATAAATTCAATACATAATTTATGAGAAATCTCCAATTATCATTGTTCATGAATTTACCCCAAAACCCTAGCATACAAAAAATATAAAGTCAGTTAGATAAATTGATATTTACCTTAAAATTCTTGTTTAGCGTCCACTTTCCATCTATTTCCATCTCAAAAATTCCAAATGCCACCATGAATCACGCCCGACTTGGATTCCTAGCCAAAAACCATCCTCAAGCAGAAATAAAAATAGGGCTTGATCCATAATTTCAAGGTTTCTTATGGAAATTCAAAGATTTTCATGCTTAAATCACAAAAAATGGGTTTAGGGTGATGGGTTTTCAAGGCTAGGGGCGTGGGAGAATAGGGGAGGAAGAAAAATGGGGAAGAAATGGTCTTAACAACCCTTAAAAACCATAAACTTTTAGTGTTCCATGAGACCAGCGAACCCAGTGCTGCAGCATAGGATTCTAGTGCCGCGACACACTCCATAAACCCATTTTCTAAGTTAGTGCTGTGGCATTGGATTTCAGTGTCGCGACACTAACCTACTGCCCAACTAGAATATATTTTGTATTTTAGCCATATCTCCCTTGTATGATGTCAGAATTATATGATTTCTAATTTGTTATGAAGATAATTTCAAGATCTAAAACTTTCACATTTATAAATTTTTATTATTTAGCCTAAAAATATAAGTAATTTAGCCTTACAGTAATGCCATGTGTTTTAACCCAATTTACAACCCTAAAGACATCCATAGTATTTTAAATTTAACTTTCTCAGATGATATTTGATTCATATGATTCCTAACTCATTCTCTAAAAAATTTCAAGGGCTACAACTTTTATGTTAAATGGTTTTCCTAATTCATTATCAGATATTCCAAAAATTGGGTACAAGTGACACCTATGTCATATTCACCTTCATGTTCTCATACACTTACCTTAAATCATGGCCTAAAAATTTTAAAATTTCAGCTAAATTCACATTCATTATACTCTTAGAAATAATTCAGAACACTTTCCACATTTTAATGCCTTAGTAGTTACAACCACCCCATCCTCTCCCACTCAACTAAGGTAGCAAATAGAACCTACTGCTACTACGCAACCTAAATCTCAATAAAAATTTCAACCTAGACCACCCACACCTCAATGGATTACCCCCACATCCTATTGGGAATCTATTCCAACTAGATTCATTAAGACTCCCTGACCTTCACCTAACACACAGCCAAACCTAGACCTCTTCCCTCTGAACTCATCTACATACCAATAGAAGAGTGTAGAGTTCAAATAGAAGCCAACATTGATGGAATTTGCCTACACAGAGAACATCAAGAAAGAGAAAATCAATGGTATAAACAATATTCACCTTCCACATCCCCAGTTCGCTGAATAGTCCTAAAAAGCTAGAATTAAACTAGTATATCCACGTAAACCATCTACCTCAAAACCAACTCTTTCACATTCCATACCATCCAAAGAACCTACCCCCATAACAGCCCCTCTAATTCAATCCTAACCACCTAAGAGACCAAGGTCTTTGACTCACTCCTCTTGGTCAACCCTCCTAAAAGATTTGGGAAAAGGGTTGTTGCCCCTAGGAGAACTAGAAAACCCTAAACTAAAACCTCAACTCAACTAGCCTAAACTTTTAGCCAAGCCACCCCTAACTAGCCAATCTTCCACTTTTGCATCCTCCTTGAAATTCACCCTAGAGAGAATATCTCCCATCCAAGAACCCAAACATGCATGTTTTACTCTTATTTTGATGGTGAACAAACATGGATACGTTGATATTGAGTAAACTTGGATAACTTTATGTGTTGAGTATGCGAAATGAGTTGATGTATTTGAGAATTGATGAGTTGATAGGTCGAGAATTGAATGATGATCATCTAACACTTGTAGGATATGTTGTGGAGTGGATTGACTCAATTCACTATAGATTACTAAGTGTTTGTTTGACATGTAGGTAGTAGGTGCATTGGAAAATTTAGTTGATGTCCTAAGATGGAAATTCTAAGTATGGTGAATGGTTTGTTTTGTGATCGAATGGTATGTTCTATTTGATTGATTGGATGGGTGTAAACAAAATGTGGAATGTGGTATGTAAATAGGTTTTGATATGGCATACTAAAATGTGATTTATTTCTAGGTTCATTTAAAACCTCGATGGATTGAATATCCATCGACATTCTCTGTGAAATGGAGGTTTGGAGACAAATTAAGTGAAGTTAAACGTTGACTAATTTAAATCAAAAGAATTTGAAACCTTGATGAATTTAAATATGGTGAAGTTGAACTTCAACAAATATCCAAACAGAGACAAATTCGGCGAAGTTGTCTAAGGCCCTGGAAATTTTAAAAATGTAAATGTTCACTATTGTAAAGTTTTAGAAATTTTTCCAATACGGCATACTGTAAAATTTAATTTTTGAGGATGTTTATTATCAAAAAGATTATCTACATGGATTAAATCTCTATAGTAATGTGAGGATGATGAGGATATATGTTAAGTAATAATTAATAGGTGAATAAGAATTTAAAATGT
>JAYJMB010088913.1:0-18686 GCA_036873735.1 Pouteria campechiana | reverse complement strand
GAAAGAAGGAATCTTCATTCACCAAGCCAAATACACAAAAGAACTGCTAAAGAAATTCAACATTGAAGATGGAAAAATATATGGGACACTAATGAATGCTTCAATATAAATGGACAAAGATGAAAGAGGTAAGTCTATTTTCCAAAAACTTTACAGAAGCATGATAGGATCTCTACTATATTTAACTACTAGTGGACCTGACATAATGTTTAGTGTATGCATGTGTGCTAGATTCTAATCAGAACCAAAAGAGTCACATCTTATTGTTGTAAAAAGAATATTTAGATATCTTTTAGATACACCTAGTCTTGGATTATGGTATCCAAAAGGTTCAGATTTTAATTCAATAGGTTACTCAGATACAGATTTTGCTGGATATAAAGTAGATAGAAAGTGTATCTCAGGATCTTGCCAATTTCTAGGAAGCATGATTATCTCATGGTTTTCTAAGAAACAAACATTAGTTGCATTATCAAATGTTGAGGCTGAATATGTAGTAGCAGGTAGCTGTTGTGCATAAATCCTATGGATGAAATAAAAATTAAAAGACTTTGGCCTTAACTTTGTTAATATACCTATCAAATGTGACAACATTAGTGCTATAAACTTGACCAAGAATCCAATTCTATATTCTAGAACTAAGAATATAGAAATTAGGTATCATTTTATTAGGGACCATGTTTAAAACCATGACATTAGCTTAGAATTTGTCCCAATAGAAAATCAGCTAGCAGATATTTTCACAAAACCATTACCAGAAGAAAGATTTGACATGATAAGAAGAGAACTAGGCATTCTAGATCCTAATACATAAAATGCTTAATTTATCAAACAAATTAGCCATTCTATGTTCTCATCTATGCAAAATAGAAAATGAAATAAATTCAAATATTTCATGTTCCACGAAATATACAAATACATATTTAATTATCTATCTTGGTAATCATTCCTAAATAAACATAAATTAATAATTATTATATATAACTTAAAACCCACAACTCTAAAAAAAGTCCATCTTACAAAGTTTTGGAATTAAGTCAGATTTTGGACTTTGGAGTCTCCGAAGCCCCAAACAAAAGCATCCAAAGATCGGTAAAGGCCTTCGAAGTAATGCTTTAGAATATCCAAAACCCCAAATCATCTCCTCTGAAGGATCTCTTTTGGAGTTGAAACAAAACAAGTTAGTATTTCGAAGATCTTTTTATATCTATCACTCTAATCCAAAAGCACTCAAGTGCTTGCAAACTCTCTGAAAGCTAAAACCCTTCTTCCCCGAACTCCTTTAGAGAAAATGGTCCATCTTCCCACCTATTTTAAATCTAAGTTGCAACTCTCTCTGTCCACCTTCTTGTGTTCTCCATCTTCACTCCTAGAAATCCCATTTCCTTTCAAAAAGCTAGAACTTTCTGTTGATATGGTGAGAACAATAGGAGCCAAAAGCAAGAGGAAGGAAAGAGAAAATTCTCCACAAAAAGGAGCAACCAAGAAGGCAAGATGGGAAACTGATATGTTGGAGGTAATCTTTCTAAATAGTTCATTTGATTATTCTAGATTCACAAAAAAATATGAGGACAGAAGGATAGTCAAAGGGAAAATATTCAATTTTGGAGCCTTTGGTATGGAATGAAAGGTATCTGAATGGTTGAGCCACCAAGGTTAAATGCTTATGTGAGTTATAGAAACAGTTTGTATCCGAGACTAATAAAGGCACTGATCTGTAATCTCAATACCAGAACAAAAAAATCATGGTTAAGAGTAACAGAAATTGAACTATCCCAAGAGAGTTTAAGAAACTATTTCAATCTCTCTAAAGAAGAAGAGGAGATTGTATGGCCATTTAAGAGCAATGTTATTCTTAGACTTAGCAAAAATTGAGATAGATAAAAGGAGAATCATCTACATGCTAGTCACTTGAATGCAAATCTCAGGCTAGAATATCTCATTGTTATGAACAATGTATATCCTAGAAGAGGAGCTGCAGGAGATATATCTAAGAAAGATGTCATAATCATATGGGCATTAAAGAATAGAAGAAAGCTAAAACTTGCTAGACTGATGATAGATCACATTCACTTGATCAAGAGTACCACAAGGTTTCCCTTACCTTATCAAATGGCTTTGATTAAGCTGATCATAGAAGCAGGAGTAGATATCTCAAATGAGAATGAAGAGCCTCCAAGAAACACAGACCAATTATATAAGAAAGCTATGAAAAGAATAGGCTTTAAGCAAACTACATAGGGTTGGATCTTTGAAAGATCAAGAAGAGCAAATCAATTGAAATGATCCAGACCTGAAGAAAGCCCAGAAAGAGGAGATGTTATAGAACAAACTACTGAACAAAGGTAAGAACTCTCCTTACATGAAGAAGAAGAAAGAAGTAAAAGACAAGATTTCATAAGTCTACCAGCAGAAATAAGAGAAGAAGTCTCTAGCAAAGAAGAACAAACAGAAGATGAGAGAACAAAAGAAGTTCCAAGAGAAGAACAAAGAATAGAGATAGAAGACATTGTAGAAGAAATTTTGAGAAAGAATGTACATGAAGAAACAGCAGTAGCAGACATGCCATCATACACTCAAATCAGATCCCCTTCACCCATTAGACCCACTCACACTCACCAACCATCCACCTCATCAATCCCACAACACCTAGAGGACAAATTATTCATGACTGAATACTTTTTGCAAACCTTAACCCTCCAAATGAATAGAATGGATCACAATCTTTCAACCTTTATCTCATCTATGATAGTCAGGGCTGATAAGATTGACCGACGACTTGATTTTCTACAAGCTCTAGCGAAACCATTCCAAGGTCAAACCTATCATTCTCATTTCACTCCACCTCAAACCAATTTTTATACACCTCAAACTCACTTTCCATCACCTCCACATCACTCATCACTAGTTAGAAACAACTCACCAATAATAGTGATGTCTTCACCTTCACCTCCTCTTCCATCATCATCATCTATTATTCTAGAGGTTGCTCAAATTGAGAGTCAACCTCCTCCAACACAACCTCCATCAATTCCCAACACTGAAAACCTCTCCAATCTGCTAGAGGATTATCTTACCAAACCTCATAGATCTATTGTCAGATATGGGAAAAATCCCATCATAGTGCCTTTACCTAGAGTTTATTTCTTCCTCCAAGACCATCCATCTCTTTAGACTGGACTTGGATGAATTTCATTAGATCTAGAGAAGTAATCCATGAACAGATTGTAGACCTTCCAATAAAATGGAAGACACCCTCAATTCATCCAAAGTGGAGAAGACCTCCCACTCCTCCAAAAACTCAACCACAAAATCTTTTACACTCTCCTCCAATAGTTGTTGATAATAATCATGATTTTCTCCTTCATATATCCAATCCAATCAGGATAATAGAATTAGAGTTTAGGATCAAGTTAGCAATCAATTCTGAAGTTGTTAGAATGTTTCTTTCTCAAGATATCCATATACATCATCAAGAATATCCATTCTTTGAACTTGAGGATCCTAACATTCTTCATAGGATTCTACTCCTTCCAGATCCTCCATTAACTCCAAATAACCACAAAATTCGCATTTTTTATAAAGAGTCAATTCTTCAAGATTACTTTGAGAAACTTCTTAAAATGCTTCCAATGTCAAAACCTCTTAGAAAAGAGTTTCCATCTCTCTCAGGTCCTCATAAATTCTCTATTCTCACTAAGGAAGAATTCACTTTCTACAAAAATGCCAACTTGGAGGCCATTACTGATAATCTGTCTCTCCCATATCTTAGATGAATGATCCTTCTATCCAAGAAAGGATAAGGCATATACAACCTCCACCATGGTGTCAACCTCAACCACCACATTCCTCGCCTTCTTCCAAAATCAAAAATCCAAGAAAACCACCTTCGTCCTCTACCAAAACCAAAAAGCCACCTACTATCCCAAAACCAAAACTATCACCTTCTTCATTTCAACCATCCACTTTAAAACCAAAAAGTAAGCCTAAAATTCTACCTCCCAAAGAACACAAAAAGGCTCCTTTTGAAAGAATAACCATGTAATATCAAGAGTACATAACTAAGATGAATGCAAACATAGAGGCTCTCATAAAAGGGACTCCTATAGCATTTCCTGAGCTACTAGATCCAAAGTGTTGAGAAAGAATAGATTTCATCTATGTTCGTAGTTGTAGAACTACAACTTATACACATAAACCTCCTGTGGTAGTTACAAAAGATCCATTTTTTATTCAATCTCCTCTACCAAAAAAGGCTTGAACATACAAGCCCTCCCCCAAACCATCTTCTTCTGAACCCAAGCCACCTCATTCACCTTTTCAAGATGTCTTTCTCAAGACATACTAGAGAAAACCCAAACCACCCAAATAAACCTGCTGCATTTTTACATTTTTTTCTCTAATGTAATTTTTTTCTTTTGATATATCTACAATTGTATTTGAAATTTTGAAAAGTTCTATATATATATATGCATCTTTTCTTTGACTTATTGTTGCTTGTTTTTACCTTTTTGATTATGACAAAAAGAGGGAGAAAATGTGATCATATGATATAAACTAAAATAATAGGTGCATGTATAGGATGGCATGTAAATGAAAATTTCTATGACATATAGTTAAAATAATATGCATCAATTTAGGGGGAGCTACACTGAATTGGTCAATAGAAATCTTTATGAAATATTTGCAAAATAAGTTACTTTAAATTTATTATTAGACAAGCTTTGAAAGGTATATCACTTATAATTTTGTCATCATCAAAAAGGTGAAGAATGGTGAACATATTATCTAGTTTGATTTTGATGATAAACATTCTTAACCAAGTGTGTTTTGATGATGAACAAAGACATAAGTGAAATATTAAGGTACTAGTAATTTATTCTCAAGTATGTTACAGAAATATTAACTTATACTCAACTTGAGAATAATAGTCATCATGATAAAAAGAAGACGCAAAGTAAATGCTCTTTTAAAATTAAGTATATAAATTTTGTATATACTTAAAATAAGAAAATAGAAATTCTAAAGTCTTGAAGACACCCTTTGAAGCCAACAATAACAACCTCAAAGTTATCTCAACATGCTTCGTAGTAAAATGGAAGCTTTGGAATCGTCATAACGCACTTCAAAGTTAATCAAGAATCTTTGGAGTAGTCACTACATGTTTCAAAGTACATTGAAGAGCTTTAGAGTCATCATAGAAATACTTTGGATAAGTCAGAGCATACATCAAAGTCTTCACAATGAGCTTTAGAGTAAAATAAAATAAAATACTTAGGAGTCATTAGAAGTATTTTTTGGAGTAGATAGACAAGCTTTGGATATAAATGAGAAGCTTTGGAGGATAATTGGAAAGCTTCAGAGAAAGCCCAAGACAAGCTTCAGAATCCTCATAGTGTATTTCAAAGTTGTCACAAACACACTTTGGAGTCTTTTTCAAAGCTTCGGACAAGTTGTAGCGTACTTTGGAATAATCAAGCATGCTTTAGAATTGTCAAGTATGCTTTAGAGTAGTCATAGAAGTTTTAGAGTTGTCACAATATACTTCAGAAACAATAGTCAGCAATGGAAAAGTTTCTCTTAATCTATAAAAGAGAGATTTATAAGCAAAAGAAATATATATCTTGAATATCACTGATTATTACTGAAAATACAAAGAGCATTCAAAATCTTCCTTCAAAGTTCAACTCCAATGGCTACATCTCTGTCTGAAGCTCTCAAAGTCTAAATTGCTTCTCAATCAAGGAGTTTGAATCTTTTACTCTCATTTCTTATTCATTTACTAAAAGCTCAAAATTTTATGTACAAATGTGTGTAAGTAAGAGACATCAATCTGTACACTTCTTTTTAGTGTTTGAAACATAAGTAGAGTGCTTGGTGTTTATGTATTGAAATAAGCAAGTAGGGAACTTGTTGAAAGGGTATAAGTTGTTGGTGAGCTTTGAAAACCAATAAGTCATGAAAGTTTCTGATTAGCTTTGGAAAACCAATAAGTTGGTTGGTGAGCTTATTGTAAAACCAATGTTTATTTGATCAGGTTGATCAAGGTATTAGTGGAACACAAGTTTAGTAGAAGAGACTAACTCAGAGAAGTGGAGTAGGAACCTAGAAAGGGCCGAACCACTACAAAAATTTTATGTTGTGGGTTGTGCAACTTGTTTTACTTATTCATTCAGCACTTTAATCATATGATTTGGCCAAAATGTTTTGAAGCTCAATTCACACCCCCCCCCCTCTTGAGCTACCATTGTATAAGGGACCAACAAATTCTTGCTTTCATGCATAATCACAATGATTATCACAATCACAACTTGGGTTTATTTGTATGTTCATGATGAGAATTAACCATAAGAAACTCATGTAGATGACTATGCCTGGGCTGAACAATCATGTGTTAACCCTATTGCTGTGCATGTTGTGCATAATCTGGCTTAAAAAGAAGAATTCATGGAGTTAAGGAATGATAGTTTAGTTAGTAAGATCAATTTTTTATATTAACCATATATTCATGTTAATAGGATACTAGAAGTGTATTCTAGTTACTACACTTTATTGGGAACTAAGAATTTGAATGATTCCAAGTATTTGATGAAATGGCACCAAGGGAGGCAAAATATATTTAGGTAGTTTCCCACAAGATCAAATTGTTCCTTAATCAAGTGTAAGCAGGATGCTGTATTCTGCTTAAATAGAGCATGAGATGTGTAATAAGTCAAAGAGTACTAATGAGTTATAAGACTGAAGTAAATCTTACTAGAATGCATGTGAATCTTAATAGGGATGTATCTCATTTGTATAGGGCTCCTTTCAACTTAAGTTGAAATTTAGCTACAAATTGGGGATCAAGGAGTGTGTGCAGCATAGAGAGTGTGATTAACTCTATAAGAGGTAAGTAGGTTGCTTTAATATATATGAATGTGAAATGAATGGGGATGATGTGTATCCTATGGTTTTCCTATTGAGTCTAATCCTCCTACTTAGCATGATTTTGATGATGAATGTAAATAAGTAGTTAAGTTTTTATGATGAGCAAACATGTGAGTGAAGAGTTAAGCTACTAACTATTTATTTTCCAATTGATGCAACATTAATTTGCTAAGGAGAGTAACTTTTAAGACTAAAGCATATCATATTAAAACTTTATGGAAAAATAATTTAAAAGAATGCTCAAATAGAAACACCTCAAACTTTAGAAATATTTCTGAAGAAAATTCAAGTTACAAAAGTATTCAGAAACAAGGTGTGAGCGTAAGTACCATATTTGAAGCTTCAGAAGTATTTCAGGAGTTACTCAGAACCTCATCAAGACCTCAAATGTAACTAAGAACATCATCAAAAGTAACTTCCTAATTCCAATCCTCTGAAGAAATTCAGAAGTACTCAGAAGTACATCAAAAATGAGTCAGAACCTTTATAGAGATAATGCAAAAGCCATAGAATCAACTCCAAGTCAATCTCATGCTTTACAGAAGTTCATCAAAAAGAACTTCAGAAAAAATTTCAAGGCTCACAGATGAATTAGAAGAAATATCAACTTTCAGAAGTTTATCAGAAGTTAATTAATCATGGCACAAAATAACTTAGAAGAAGTTTTTAAACTCAGAAACTTATTAGAAGCATATTATAAACAGATTTCAAACTGCAGAAGCAATACAAAAGTCATTTCTGCACTCAAAAGTTTATTAGTAAAACCTTCTGAATATGCTTAGAAGTGGATCATAAGCAATACAAAAGACATCTCTACAATCAAAAGTTCAACAGAAAGAACTTCAAAAATAATTCAGAGGAAGCCTATGCATGCCTAACTCTCCCAAAACACTTCAAAAGCAGCATGCTCTAGTTCAACAATAGTTTTTACAATCAGAAGCTTGTTAGAAGAACTTTACAAATGATGTCTCAAGAGATCAATAATTGTGATGCTTATAAGTTTAGAAGAAGTTTCTAAACTTAGAACCCTATCAGAAGTTCTTCAGATTCTCTTCAAAGATAAGGCATGAGACTTATAATCATTTCAAAATATTTCTCATGTCTCCAAAACTAGATCAGAAGCATTCTCAAGCCTTCAGAAATAATGTAGAAGGTCATTAGAAGCAAGTTTGAAGTAATGCTCAGTTCAAAATCCAAGAAAAGTTTCAAGAAACATATTAGAGGCAAAATTCAAGCTTCAGAAACTAACCCTAGAAGTTATTCAGAAGCAACTGAGAAGCCCTGCAAAGGCATATTAAAAAAGCCAATATTCAAGATGCACATCAGAAGAAAAACACACACTTCAAAAAAACCTCAGAAGCTCCTCATAGGCAACTCAGAAGCACTTTGGAGGCAACTTAGAAAAAACCTAGACTTAAGAAGTACATCAAAAATAGAATCAAGCTTCAAAAATACTTTAGAAGTTTCTTAGAAGTAAAAGAATGACTGATGAACATTTAAAAACATGATTAAGCCTTTAGAGGAATCTGAAATGAACAACCATGTAGAAATGCTATTGTTGTCGCTAGCTCAGAAGTTCAACAGAAAAACCTTAGAAGTTATGCATTAAGTGTACAATAATAACTAATAGGTAAATGAAGCTTAGAAGTTTTGAATACTTATTTCAGAACTTTTGAAGATGGACAGAAGAGGAAAATCATGACAAGGCTTTAGATCTACTTTTTTCAAACTGTCAGAAAGCTACCCAAAATACACATTACAACTAATATGTCTTCCATAGCTTATAAAAGGAAGGTTCAAACATCAAGATAAGAGAAGGATCTGAGAATAAGAGAGATAAGAAAACATTCACTCAAATATTTTGAAAAAGCTTTCAGATTTAACTAAATGAGATTAGCTCCATTACACTACATTCCAACAAGCATTCGAAGTAAATCATTCAACAACACTCGGAGTAGAATATTTATTATTCTTCACTACTATATCCATTATGTTTTTATCACTACACTTCATACACTATACCTATTAAGAGGCATTCATTTCTATATATGTTAGTTATTATTTTCTTATTTATAATCTATAACACCTATGGTGTTGAAATTTGGAGAAAATTTTTTGCATTTCAGTAAAGTGAGGAATTGAGGTGATGTATAGTGTTTTATAAAAAAATTGTTATTGAAGACTGAATAGAGTGACATCGACCCAAGTAATGATTTTGAGTAAAGTTATGTATATGACTTAAATGACTGATGTAACATGATTATTATACATAATGTGATGTGTATGAGATATTAAATTGAAAGTTTGAGATAATTTTAGAATTTTGAACTATCAAGTTAAATGTTCAGGTAAAAAGAACTCAATAGGTGATTTTCATAAAATCACAAAAATTTCAATGAACTAATAGCCTTAGAGGATGTCTAAGGTGTTTGAAACATGCTCATATAGATATTAGTAGAGTTTGGTCTATGACTTTTACAAATTTCATCATTGTGATTTGCATTTAGAAGAAAAAGAACTAAAATGGTGAATTTGAAAAAAAAGAAAATTTATGGTTGATGTGAATGGCGTAAGATAGTTATTATATGTATTTTAATGTGTGTGAAATATTAGTTTGAGTCTTAGATGCAATTTGGAATGAAAATGGCATATGGAGTCACTTATAGTAGAAAATTCAGTTAAAAAGAACTAAGTAGGTGATTTTTGGCAATTGACCCCAAATAATGTACTGAATAGCTTAAACATGCCCTATTTCATACATGTGATGTGTACGAAGTGATTATTGGGAGAATTCAAATATTTTATGTAAAATGGGGCTATGGTGATCTTTCATAAGTGTAAGTGCTGAATTTGAAAAAGGGATTATTGTGATTGAATTTTGACATAGATAATGGACTAATTTTAAATAGTATTCAACATAGAAGTTGTATATCATGCAATTATTTATTCAATGGAATAAAAATACTCTATTGTAATATCATATGAGGAACTTATGATTAATATACCAAAGCTGTTCTAGATGACTAAAAAATAATAAGATTAACAAGATGGGTCAACTTTATTTAACTTTTTGAAATGTGTGAGGGATGATTTGGAAAAAGTTTTTAATATTAAAGTTATATTCCTTGAAGTTATCTTTCCAATCCTCAAAAATTAGGTAATTTGGACATTGTTTATAAAAGTTAAGCTCAAATTACTAACACTATGTTGGGAGAAAATTTCTCAGTTGCAGCAAGGCTTTTCCCTACCGCAACGAGGCTTCAGAAAGCCATTTTTTTGGCATACAGCAAGTCCATGCCATGGTAAGGCAATTTCCTATCATGGCATGTCTTCAGCTAGGCCTAGTTTTCCCTATCCAGGAAGTCTGTGCTGCAACATGACTTTTCCATGTAGCAGCAAGGGTCCTGTGTGGCACGTTGGAGCACCAAAAAAATGCAACATTTTAAACCTATTCCATTCTATTTTTCTTATTTGTCCCATTCTATTTTCTTCCCCATGCCCTAGCTCTTATACCCAGCCCTTCTAAACTTGGATTTTTGCCCATTTTGCTAGGGAAACAAGTTGATTCTAATATGTAATCATTCATGTATGTATTCTAGCCAAAATTTTATCTTTTTGAATGATGGGAAAAGATGAAAACTCGGTTTGCTTGCACCCTATGAAAGCTATGGAGATTTTTGGTATAGACTCCATTGTGGGGATGAAGCCATGCATGAAATACATGGTAAGTGTGATTTTTCCGAACTAAATTATTATTTTTAACATGTTGGGGTTTCATGAACAATGAGATTTAGGAGAAATGATGGGGTTTTGGATATTAAACCATGGGGGAAACTTTTAATTCATTGATTATGATATTTTGGGGCATGTTTAGGCATGAAAGATCATGAGTTATACTTTGTTAGGGTTTCTTACATTTTGTGAATAGTAACTTATGGGGGAATTGGATATGTATTGATGTAAGAATCATGGGGAAGATGATTAATTGGTTAATTATAGTGATTTTGACATGCTTTAAACATGAGAAAATCAAATTATGTTGTGATCCATGAAGAAAATAGTAATCTAATTGAAATTAATTTGAGAATTTCATATATAATGACATTATGCAATGATTGAAATGGATTAGGAACTCAATTAACTCAGTGTTACAGTGAATTCAATGCTAATTGGGTTGTAAAGTGATTTTGCATAACTAGAAATGGAATTTAGAAGTTATTTCTTAATGAAAATGTTAAGTTAATTGATGTATGTTGTATGTTTGATGAATTACTTTAATAAGAAACAAAATGGGCTTGAATTTGTGATACATAGGATATATACAAGGCTAATTGAACTTGGATTTGGAATCAAAGAATTTAAAGAATTTTTCTGGTATGGTGCTATGATTCTATACTAATGTAAGTAGGTACCCCTCCTTTGATTAGCTATATTGTATGACTGGGGATGAAAATCTCATTTGATTATATCTGGGCATGGTTGTTTGGTTAGGGATTGTGAACATCCCTTATATGTTTAAGATTGATGTATTTGGTTTGTTAGGTTAGTGGGTATCCCTTGGTTTGGATTATTAATGTTCGTTGTATGATCATTATTCATATGTATGGTTGTTTATTGAAAGGGATGAAGAACATCCCATTGAATAGCATGTGTAAATTATGGAATTTGATAATTTTGATGATGAAGTGGCAATGTCTAAAATATGGCAACATTTAGCATGAATTAAGTCTATCGTAGAACTTAAAGATAATGTATCTGAATTATTTATTATATTTTGTTATTACATGCCTACTTACTAAGTTCGTTTGGACTCACGCCTTCTTATTTTCTATTTTAGCTAACAGGCCAAATAGGTAAAGAATCCTAATTGTGGATTGGGACTTGGGAGCAATAGTTGAAGATAATTTCATGTTGACATGATAAAATTGGAATTAGAATTCCATTATATGTGTATAATTTTGTTTAGTGATTTCAATTGATGTATAATTATAATTAAGAGATTTTAATTGAGGTGTATTGAAACTAGACTAATGTATATTGTTAGTAGTGGCATGTCTTAATGATTTAACTATCAGTTTGTTAATGGAATTTAAGGATGTAGATTACCATCATGATTCTACCTAGATCTTAGGTTGTGGGTGAGTTTAGGATTTATATTATTATTTTATTATATTTAATAAATAATTATATAGGTTAAACCCTAATAATTTAAGGAATACTCTGTCCATTTTTCTATAGAAACTAGTCAAGTTCCAAAATGAAACTTGAGCACCCCACCCTAAAAGTGGCAAATCTTAGTGAAATCACAGTGCAAAATGGAGGGCCATGCCTCAAAAGGTGGGGCATGACACAAGCAAGGTGCTTGCATCTTATAGTGAACAACAAGTAGGGAAACTTGCTAAAGTTTGTATAAGTTATTGGTGAGCTTTGAAAACCATCATTGTAAGAGTTGTTGGTGAGCTCTTGGAAAAATCAATAGTGTGAGTTTTTGGTGAACTCCAGAAACTAGTGTAAGAGTTCTTAGTTAGCTCAGGAAACCAAGTATAATTCCATAGGATATAGTGGAACCCTAGGTTAGTAAATCTTGGAGAGTGGAGTAGGTGCCTAGAGAGGGCCCAAACCATTATATATCGTGTGTGCAACAATCATACTTTCTTGCTTTCCATTATTACATTGTTTGTGTCATTTTGAATAGCACACAAGCATGAAAAAAGGGACTTGATTAAATAGGGGTTAAGCAAATATTTTTAAGCCCAATTCACCCCCCTCCCCTCTTGGGTTCAACCATCTAACAAGAATAGAACCAACATTTCCTTCCAAGTGCCATGTTTACATGTGTTTCTTACATGGTTTCTCTGATTGAAATGATGAATTTGTATCTTTCTATGAGATGGTTTGGAAATGAATTTAGTTTTGTTAATTCATGATGAAATTCTATGACTTTTATTATGAGTGTTGGATCCTCACATATGTGTTTAATCAGATTTCCTACTATGTATATTTCAATGGGATTGATTGTTGCATATCATGATTGTGCATTATGAGGCATGATGACCTGATAGAGTTGGGTGATAAATAATAATATTTAATCCATGGGTAGATTTTGAAATAAATGCAGTTGTATTTCAAGCAGTCATGGTGAATTCTTATGACTTTCTATGTTAATTATGAGTGTTGGATTTCTATATATGAGTTTAATCATTTTTTGACTATATGTATCCCATTAATTGATTAAGTGTAATAATTGATGGCATGCCCATGAGTTGTTTTGGAAACTTGATTTGAAGTAATGAAAGGAGAAAATTTTCATATATTATAATGGGAATTTGATTAGCTATCACTAGATATAATCGAATGCCTTGTTTAACTAGGCATTCTATGGCATATCATTAAGAGTGAGGAATAAACATGATTGACATATGAAATGGTTATGAAAGTGCTTGGATGGCCCACATGTGATATAGTTCTAATGGTGTCAAGATGATACAACCATTATATGACTACTAAAATGCCAAGATACCCCTGAAATCCACCAGAAATCCACTAATATGTTATGATTCTGCCTAGATGGCATTGATGTAGCAAAGGTCTGGACATGATGAGACACCTATGGGGGTGGATACATCTTGGTGGCGTAGAGACCTGGATCCGATAGACACCCTCATGGTGCTGCTATGCTGTGGGGGTGGCATAGTTTCATATACAATAGACACCCTCAAGGTGCCACTATGTCATGGTGGTGGTGAAGTTATATACTCAATCAATAGCCTAGGGGTGCCACTATGCCATGGTGGTGACATAGTTTATATATCTATTAGACATCATCAGGGTGTCGCTCTGCCTTGATAACATGACTACTTTGATGGCCTAGATGTCCTGATGATATGACTGGGTAAAATGTGACCTTTGTGAAATGTATAACATATGAAATATATAATATGGAAAGTTTATTGTATGTAAGATTGAGCCATATGAAGTGTATAAGACTTGAATTCCATAATATATAAACTTAAGTAGCGAGGCCATACCTAACTCTCTCAGTATATGTGAGTGGTAAACCCAATATGTTCATGTTGCAATGAAGGCTGGATACCATAGATAGCACAACAGTACAATCATGGATCTGGAAACATTCATAGTTGGGGTTATAGGAATAACCCAATCTTACATCAAAGAGGAAAAGGTGATGAATCATAATTAAAATAAGTTACAAAATAGTGAATATATGTATAAGAGTAATGAAACCTATCATAGTCCTGAACTAAAGATAATAATTGTATGTGAATATGAATGCCTTGATGATAAGCTGGGATTTTATAAGGACATGATAATGACAATGTATATACATGAATGAGAATGAGGCCTGGTCATGGGTTTTGATAGCATGTGTGTATTTAGTTCTGGACATGAGATGAGCCTAAGACATGAGGCTGAGTGCAAGCTTGAGTCGTGAGGGCTAGTAAATCTTGGGTATGGGGATGTGAGGTTGTTTATGAGCAAGGTTGTGATTGTATGTACATCATGACCACATGGACGTGTTGCATAGTTACAAATTTCGCACATTATTAGGTGACTTCTATATGAGATCGACTATAATTGCTAAGATGGATTTGGAATTGCATGACATGATTTGAATTGAATTGATTTGGAATTATATGTCATGAATTGAAATGATTTGATAGTTATTTTAATGATTTACTTGTTGATGTTGACTGCTTTACCTACTTACTAAGTTCACCCGAACTCACCCCATTTTTATTATCATTTTGTAACACCTAAAGTGTTAATTGTTTGGAAATTATGTGTTTAAATACACTGTAGTTGTTTTATGAGGTGAGAAAAAACAATTTGCTTCATTATCTATAAGAATGAATGGTGAAATTTTTCAAGAAAGTTGTTATATAATGAGAACGAATAAGGGCCCATGTATTTAGACATGATCTAGACATATTTGGGGTAATAGTTATGTATTTCAATGATGTATAGAAGGGGACTAAGCATGTATTTCAATGCCATAATTAAGTAGAAAATATTATGGTTGAAAGGTTAAATATATGCAAGTGAGAAAGGATAGGAATTTAAGTGGAGAAAAACCAAGAAAACATTGGCAGCGGAGTGGGTGCCGCAAATGAGAGCTATGGCGCCAGATTGTGAAGAGGAGCAGGGAGCGGCGGCTAGTGAATCTAGCACTAAGACACTGAAATCCAGCACCGATGGTGGAGAAAAGTCGGTGGGTCATGTTTTATTTGCCATCCCATTTCATTTTTAGCCCGCTTTGTTTCTTCTTCTTCCCCACGCTCTAGCCTTAAAACCTAACCCTCTAGATGTTGATTTCTTGCCCCTTTTGGCTAGAAAATCACCATGGTTATGCATGGAAGCTAGGATTCATGCCTTTAAACCCAAATTCCAACCATTTGGATGGTGGAGAAAGGAAGAAAAGTCATGGTGGCTACAACCCATGGTAGATGCTTGACGTTTTGGGGTTGATTCTTCATCCAACAAAAAAGTCATTCACAAAATTCATGGTAAGTTGAGTTTTTCCCAATTTCAATTGTATTTCTACTAATTTAGAGTTTTGTGAATAGTGAAATTTGGGGGGAAATGCTTGATTTATGTGTAATTGCTATGGGACCAAATGAATAACTTGTTAATTGTAATGCTTTGAAGTGAATTGGTCATGTAGATCTAATTAGGTTGCTATATGGGTACCTAAGTAATTGTTAGAAAGGAGATTTTGTGTAGGGTGTCTGATTCATGAATTAATTGAGTTAAAGGCATAATTGGCTTATTCCAATAGTTAATTTCATATTAATGGTGTTGTATCATGGATGGGTATTGATGGAAATGAAATTCCCTTGATATGTTTTAGTGTGATTTTATAATTAAAAAAATGCCTATAAAATATAAGATAAAATGCCTCAATGAGTAGAAAATCATGTATAACAAAGGTTTGATTATAACCCTAAGACTCAAATGGAATGAGATGAAGGTTAGATTAGATTATTTTAAGTCATCATTAGTTGTTAAATAAAGTGTTTTGATATTAATCATGTGGAAAGTGAATTGTATAATGTTAAGAATATAGCTAAAGATGCTATATCATTATGAAAATTGATAGTTAACTTATGTATATTACATGTATGATGGAATTTGCTTGTGGAAAATATATAAAGATTGAATCATTATTTGTGTAGGGCCATCAATATATGGATGGGAAACCAAATCAGGGAATGGAAAGATAGTGAAATATGCTCCATTGAAGTAAGTAGGCTTTCTTTTACAGTTGATTGTATTGCTAGATGGGAATAGCAATTATCCTGTTGAATGTATTTGTTTGTATACGGGCATGTGTGAATAGGTAATGATATAAGATATCCCATGAATCTTTGTTTTGTGATATATATATGATATATGGAATGTTGGGAATAGTGTATGTCCCATAATCTTGATTCTATTACATGTAAGTGAATGTATGAATGATTGGGGATAACAAATATCCCAATGTGTTATATTGATTGATGTTATTATGTCACTTAAATGTAAATGGATGCGTGTATGAAGGGATAGTGAGTATTCCCTGATATGTGTATGAATGGGGATTATGAATATCCCAAGAGCAGGTTGTTTACTATATATGTTGATGGAATGAGATATGTGTTTGAATGGATATTATGAATATTCCAAGAGCAGGTTGTTTACTATATTATGTAATTTTATATGTTGATGGAATGGAAAATATTTCATAATGGTATAATTATGATATATGTTGTGCCAAATGGCATAGTTATGATATGAAGTACCTGCATGGCACTGTTATGATATGAAGTATCGGAGTAATCCAAAAGTGATATACTATAGTCGATTTGTGATATGTAATATAATATATTGGTATAGAACATACATTGGAATAATGAGAACAGGAGCCTCATGTGTATATTCTCAGGATTGCATTATGATGTATTTATTCATGTTCTGATTACGAACATACTGCTATTTTACTATTATTTTTTCTTCAACATACTTAATGAGTTTCTCTGGACTCATGCCTTCTTATTCTATTTTTTTAGTTGGTAGGACAGATAACTGAGGCAACTACAAGTTAGTGCTTGTGAGCTTATCTGAAGACACTATTAGTCTCAGTATGATAAATCAGGATTGTATTCCCATGATGCTTTGCATATGAATGTATTTTAAAATTTTAAATGCTTTATGTATTGGCATGTCATAATGATTTGTGGATGGATTTGTAATATTCTAGTTTTGTTTATTGCCATCACGGTGCGACTCCGGTTTTCGGCAGTTCTGGGTAAGTTGGGATAGTTTAGTAAATTATGGTTTGGTTTTATAATTATTGGAATTATAGTTTTATAGATGATGAATAATTGCATAGGTATAGATCCGTATTATTTAGGGTATTCTCTACCGGTCTTCCATTAGAACATTTCCCGTAAAAATGGGAAATTTACAAGGTAATGGTAAAATGCATAGGCCCTTAGGTGGAGTATGATAGAATGGTATCAAAGTTGTGTTTCTCTGATACCAAGGCAATAGGGTATGTGATGAGTCTGAGACCCATGATGGCAATGGCTACTAGAAGGAAAGAGGAAATGACATGCCTAATATAAGTTCGTAAACCCATCAAAATATGGGAGAATGTTAGCTTAAGGGTTTTAAAAGACTAATGTAAGGAATTTATTATCTTTAGTAAGTCCTGATTTTAAATATTTTGATGATTAATGTATTTTAGTCAGGATGATTTGGTATTGTTATATTGGAAGAATATGGTATTAATGAGGAAGTACGCAGTGAAGCATGAGTATGCATTAGAGCATGAGTACATATTGAATTGCCATGAAACTTGAAATGAGATGGTGTTGAACATGATATTTGTGTATCGATATGATAATGTTAGAATGATAATGCTAGCTTGTTAAGAATACAATAATGTTGTATGCGAGAAAAAGGAATATTACTTTTAGTTATAAGAACATGTAATTCTCCAATATGTGGATTGTATTGCATCTTCATGAGTTGTAGCCTATCCTAGAACTGCATATGTATTGAATTAATTATTGTTTACTCATGGTTTATATAGAAGGAATTAATTATGATTTGCACATGGTTTATGTGGAATGAGCTATTTTGGTTGATAATTGAGCTGTTTTGGCAGATAATGTGATTAATGAAATTGTGGCATGAATGTATCCATGATCATCATGATAAGAATCGAAAATGATAAAGCTAGTAATATGCCCTAAAAATGATATGCCCAAAGAACCCAACCATGGTATGATATGAGCGCACTTAGATGCCCCAAACTAGAGATGGCATGATGGTGCCTGTGGGGCACAAATATGATATGGTATGACTACGACAATGTTGAGATACCCATGAAAATCCATCAATCTGTAATTAATATCCTTGGGGAATGGAAGTACTCAGATGTGACTTTACACTAGTGTAGGGTGGAGGACTACATGGCCTAGTATTGAGACAACAAGTGGCTTTAAGAGATCCAATAAGACAGTTGCGGGGTATGTGTGGATACGCCTTGGTAGCAATCTGATAAGACAATCATGGGGTGTATGTGGATCATAGCTATGATTGATATCCATGAGGTATCGCTATGCTGTGGGGGTGGCATCGTTGCATATACGATCAACACCCATGGGGTGCCCTATGCCGTGGTGGTGGCATAGTATATATATATATATATATATATATATATATATATATATATATATGATAGATACTTTTGA
>JAYJMB010088912.1:34207-47576 GCA_036873735.1 Pouteria campechiana | reverse complement strand
AAATTGATGTGAACCACTTAAATGCCTGGTTCAGACGATTAGGAAATTACATTTAAAGTGTTTATATGGAACGAAAATATAGTGTAGGTTTTTTACAAAGTCGGATTGTAACTTTGGGCAGTAGTATGCACAAAGAAATGATGTGTCTCGGTTGTCAAATTGCTTTATTTTTCTAATCGCTATCATCACATGCATTTGTTTATAATTACATGTGATTCAATTGCTAATATTTTATGTGCAGTCACAGTCCTACCTTCAGCATACCCTGCCCAAGCCTATCCATAAATGCCACGTGCACACTAGCACGTATGCGTTCGACTCGAATCCGATGCAGATTTGGAATGATGGCTCTAACAAGGTGGTCAATGCATGCTGGCTTTCCAAGTCCCCGTTGGGCTACATAAAATTTTACAAAAATATTAAAAAATGGGCAAACAGCAACAATATGCATTTCTAATTTTTTTATAACTACTATGCACATTCATGATGCAGCCGATTTCACAATTAAATGATGGTTACCACAGCAGTCGGTAGCACGATAATTGTAACAGGCTTGCGTGGTTGTCAGGTACTCACTCATTGCTGCACGGTGTTTTCTAGTTTGTCAGGCCTTGCCACTTTCACGGTAAAATTGGTGGTGCTGGCACAGCCACCAATATTCAAGATTGAAGTGCCTTTTTATAGTACTGATAAGATTATAATTCGCCTTTTTATCTTGGATTCAGCCTGACCATGCAAAATATTTTGAATATAATTTATTTATTTAATATAAAAAATTAATTAAATCAAACATTGAAGTAAGCTATACCAAAAACGAAATAAAATAAAATAAAGAGTTATATCTACGGTTGAAATTATTTTACTACAAAAGTAACCTATATTATAAATATATCTTCTGAGTTATTAAATAAATAGTTTTTATCAGGTAAATGAATTATACATATAAGTGGGCTATATTACAATATTCGAACTCAATCAATTTTATTTGGTGTCGCTTGCTTCAATGTTTAATTTACATGGTTTTAGGAGGGTGTGTGTGTTTCGTGGGTGAAAGGAAATGCAAAATTTCATTTATAAAAAAATTTATCTTGCAAGATACTCATTATATATATATATATATATCTAGCTTAATAATTCTACAAATTTCTCATAATTATCTATATTTTTAAAATTTACTTCTTATTTATTTTAACTTTAATTAATTTATTCTTTGACATCATTCAATATTTTCTTTTCGTTTCTGTTTTCCCTTGCCCCAAAACCAAACAACTTGCCTTTTTACCTCTTTTAATATGAGTGACACTCTTATTATCAAGCAGCCTACTTTATATTCATTATTAACAGCATTTTTAATTACTATTATCCATTTTTAATAAAAATTTACCTATTTTATTTTTAGTTGTTTTATTTTTAACTACTATTCCAAATCGGATCGGAGGATTAAAAACAATTTACATGCACATAGTGCATGCGGATATTCGATAATTTTGCCCTGTTCCAATGGAAATCCTGGAATCATACTCCCATATACAACATGATCAGCTTTTAATATTTTTTTCTGGCAACATCCTCTTCTTTTTAAATTTTTATTTATGGATTTTTCCCTAAGGGTGTGTTTATATGGAGAGCATAATTGAAATATGCTCTTGTTCTACCCTTTTTAATGTAATGTAACATTGTAACAACTTTCAATTAATTATACTTTTTAATCACTACGTAAAAAAAAACAAAAAACTTATTTCTGCTGAAACGATTACTTGTTTTGCTCATATGTGTATTTCAAGTATACCTTTTGAACGCACTTATCTCCAAACCATCCTAATCCATACAGAACCTAAATAAATTTATTTTTCTTAACTGCATCTTTATTTTAATTTTTTTATTATATTCTAAAAAAATAGAGCAAGTTCAATAAAAGAAATGGTAAAAATTTATTAGAAAAGATATAAAAATGCTAAGTTGTTATAACTCAAATTCAACAAAAGTGACACGACAAGATCAATGTAGCTAATTCCGTTTAGACGAGAAACAACTTAGAACAATGACAATGATTTCTTCTATGAAACATAGGTTAATAACTTGCATCAACTCATTAAATTGTTTGAATTGACATGCTCGCATGCCATGTGATTGTATGTGTTAGAACACTGGGTTAACCAGTTGCAGATACTGCCAAACAATATAAAAGAGCGGCCTGAAATTTGAAATGAGGGGCATGTATCTGTGAATGTGATCGATTATTCAATTTTCAAACGGTTGGTGAAGCGTCACATCCAAAATCTGGAACTTGTGGTCCATCCCGTGAAAACCGTGGGCTGCGTACTTTACACGGACTTGACTTTCTGCCTAAATCTTGCAAACGGTGTCCAAGTCATTTACATGGTGGGCCATCCATAGCATTTTAATAAGCAATGTTTTAAAAAAAGGCTTATCTAGCTGATCTCACTTCGGTGAGGAACAACTCATGATGACGATGATGCTTTTCGGATAGATTTTTAGGGCGAAAAACGCCCGTCCCAACCGGGGCGAATTTGAATAATCTGAAAGGGATATCTGAATTACTGGTTTTAAACAGACTATTAATAAATAAAATGTTTTTTAAGTAAAAAAATGTAAAATTATATTATCTTCCTAGTTCAATTAATATTTAATCAGGGCTATATATGAAGTTTACTATAACAACTCGGTGTGGACAATATGCTGCCTTTTCACATTAAATCTATGCACGATTGCCGTGAATGGTCCAGGTCGCGGTGCATATCTCTGAGCTGTGTCATTTTCAAAGAGTTTCTAGAATTTCTTTTTTAAAATATAAGGCAGTAAGCTCGTTAATTTGAATTTGATGAAAAATCCATTTCCCACATGTAATTTCCGTAACAACGTAACTTTAACTCTTTTTTTTTTTTTAATATCACTTGTATTTTCATTCATTATCTTTTATTTGTTTTATAAAAATTAGATAATGTGCTCAAGTGCTCGCCCGGTGGAGGCTTGAAAGTTTACCCACGTAATTATCTAATTTTTGTGATTTTAAGATCAACATATTATATTTTATTTTAAACTCAATGGACGGGTACGATAATTCAGAAACAATGTGTAGGGGCTCTATTCCAAAAACTCTGTAACCGGGGCAGTGAGGATCCGCCTCCACCCACACATAAACTCCAACTTTTTCTCTTTCCTATCATGCAGCCGCCTCCACTCACATGAATGGCAACTTTTTCTATGCTTACATGACCCGTAGATGATTTACCACGTACACCAACTAATTATTTATCATTTTAACCTTATTTATTTCAGCTGGTCAGTTTAAATATATACGGATTTGGACTGACACATGTTCGGAAAGTAACCAGTGAATTAATGGCCTGGATTCTGTCATGTGTGCGGAGACTTTTATGATTGTTATGGTTTGATTTTCCCCACTGGAAATATATCCATCCGTGCCATATATATAGTCTGTGCAGTAACATGTAAAGCGCCTTGGGCTGATGATTAGACTTTTGAATCAGGCACTTCCTTTTAAAGCCCAGTGGAATTCATGATAGTCTAGATTGGACTTAAAGAGGACCTTAGGAGGTGGGTTCTTGGAATATCAGCAAATACCAAAAAATTCCATCTCGACCCTTCTATTTGTTTTATATCACTTTAGAATTCTATATATTTACTATTAAAATCATTTTGAGATCAATAAATTACATATCATCATATCTATTCTAATCTATCAAATCTAATCTACATAACATGTAGTATTGCGACATTTGTTGGCATTGTAATTATTTAAACAGGCACCAAACACAGCACTGCACTGTTTTCATGTCAAGCGCTAGTTGCAATAACTTCACAAGATATGAGCCCCCAACTCGATCTCGTGTAAACGAAGCGTATATGATTAGCTGATATTTCACATGGAACCTAGTTGCGTTGTAGCCAACATGGCTACATCCAGGGCTGGTTTGTTCCACATCCAAGATAAGCATAGGATGTTTATGTTTTGTGTTAACCTATTCAGTCTTTCTACCGTCAGAATCTTTCCAGTAATGAATTTGTACACGAAAAGTTTCATTCCGGCTATGTGCCTGTTTCCGTATCAGAGGCTGAACCTATTCCTCGTCCCGTGTCTTAATTACGATTTAGAGCCATTCAAAGCAATAAGCGAAGTGCTGGTTTAACTGCAAATTGAACCTTGCTACTTTACCAACCCAGCTTAGTTTCATTGGAGCTGGTTTGACAGCAAATTGACCATTGCCACTTCACCAAACCCAGCATACTATTACGAAGTTGCCGGGGCCAGCCATTATGTTGAGACATAAGTTGCGCTATGTTAGCATTCGAGTATGGTACAGGACAGTATGATTGGATCTAACGTGTTGTTTAAGTCTTTTGGCATATCGTTAAGGCTTCCATATCTCTAGTTCGAATCTTAATTCCAAAATGGGATGCCTAGAAAAGAGCTGCTTACTTGGAGCGCTGTGAATCTTAGGGCGTAAATTAGGTTGGCTCCGACCTCAATGAATCCAACTCGAAAATGGGTTGGCAAATTTTTTACAATTTGAAATGCCTTGTAATTTTGGTGGAGTTGGATTCAGGGGTTGGCAATTCATCCAACCCTATCAAATTTCAAATATCCTTACATTACCAGTACCACTGGTCATCCTCCACGTGCATCTTATTTTTTCTTGCATTTCAGTGTTGAAACATAAAATATTATTTAATATAAAAAAATTATCATGATTAAAGTTATCAAACTCAATTTCATAATTTCAATAATCAACCAGAAATAAATCCAAATCCAGCTAGATTTAATAGATTTTCTAAAGGTTGGGTTAATATTTTTAAAATGTGATTTAATTGAAGGTAGGTTAAAGTTTCGTTTTTATTTTTTTTTTTAATTATATTATTTATTTATTTATTTATTTATTTATTTAATAGGTTAGATTCTATGTATATTATGACTTTGGTTTTTAGGAACCGACATAATTTCAGTCGTAAAAAAGTCATCTACTTATTTTATTTGTTCTGTACTATGTTTGTTTTTATATATTCATTATTAAAATCATTTTTAGTTAATAAATTACACCATATTATATGTAATCTAATCTATTAAATATTTGTTATTATTAGATACATACAAAACAACATTTTAATGATGTAAAACTAACTAATATAACCAGCTTTTCAATAAATCTTTTAATTTTACTAATTTTATCTTGTGTAACCGACTACATTGTTTATATGGATTTTTTTATATTTAATAGATAAATGAAATTTAAATTTTTTAACGAATTAAATTATTTTTTAAAAAATATGTAGTGGTATATAAATTTTACAAGGTCACAAAATAATGTTTAAATTTATTCATAAAAATTTTTCAACATCATTTATCTATTAAATATAAAAAAATCTATATAAAAAATGTAGTGGTTACACAAGATAAAATAGCAAAAAATAATGATTTACTAAAATCATTGTTATTGTATTATTAAAATCTTATTCTATATTTATCTAATTATAATATATATATATAATGAATGAAATTATATATAATATGATTCAACTATTTGGATTTCACCACATTTTCAATGATAGATATTTAAAATACTATGATAATCCAAAATAAATGGAATGTCAAATGAATTTTTTATATTTAAAATTATTTTAGATTTTTAACGATTCATACCATATTATACATAGAATTTAACCTATTAAATATTTATTATCTTATTATAAAGATAAAAATAATTTTCTAATCACATAAAAATAATAATATAAGAATTTTAGCAATAGAAATTAATTTCTATTTTTTAATATAAGCCATTTAGATATTTTTTATTGATAATTTTTATATTCAAAAAATTAATGACATATAACCTAATACTTAGAATATATTAAATTAATCTTTAAAGATAGATACAATATATAGTCTATCATCGTAGGATGGAAAAGAACTAGAAGATAAAAAAAAATATTCTCTTGGGAGGGAACTCTTCAATATCTCATTTCAAGGAGTCTCGATCCTCGATGCAAAACATCAAGGAGTGCCAATTGGAGGAAGCCTTATCGTTGATTACATGTGCTTTAAGTTATTCTATAGCATTATAAAATCTATGGAATGAAAAATAAAATCTCATGAGAATTTGAAGGCCAGGGTGTGCACGCATAAATTTATTTAAATGGTATGCAGATTAATCAAGCCATGAATTTCCTAAATTAAAATCTTTAATTATATATATATCTAATTTAAAAATTAAACAATATTGATCATAATTTCTTGTTGTTTAAATAAATAAATATTTAAAAATAGTATTTTGAAAATTCAGCCTATTCAATCATTACATTATGATAATTATCTTTGCAAGGTATAAAATATTAAAAAATACCACTATACTAAATATATTACCATGATCAAAATATTTAATCTTTTGATATATATATATATATATAATTTATAATATTTATTATATATTAAATATTTTAATAAATAAAGTCCTAAAATTGGTATTTTCTTAACATTTAGCCAATTTAAATATCAAATCATTCTAAATTAATTAATTTTTTTATTTATTTAAGTTTTTTTTATTAAATTAACAAATTTGATCATCCTTGCAAAATAAAAAATATTAAGAAAATCACTATATCAAATATATATCCAAGATTAAACATTGGTATGGATTTGATGTGAAGATTTTTCAACTTCTATTTCTTATAAGGCTACTTAAATTTATTTATTTGACATAAATTATCTTCATTATTTGAAGCTAATATTTTAATAGGATTTGATCCTTAAGTATGTATCTAATAAGAAAATAGTAATTTTAAATCTTTATTGGCTGAAAATATCAAAACATAATTAAATTATTCTTATTTAGATTAGTAAAAAATCAAAAAGATGTAATTATAATTCGATCATTTTAAAATAAAAAGATGATTAAATATGTTATCTTGGTCATATATTTGATACAGTGGTATTTTTTTAATGTTTTGCATTTAATAAGCATGATCAAATCTATTAATAAGTTAAATCTAAATAATTATTTAAAATCAAATAAATTGGCATGGGTCAAATCTTTAAAACTAATATTTTAAAGATTTATTTATTTATTGAGAAATAAAATATGATAAATAATATTTAATTTTTAAATTTATTTTATATAAAATTAAAAATTAGATTAAGTAATCTACCTACCATTTAAACACCTTTAAGCTCACACATCATGCCCTTTAAATTCTCATGAGATTTTGTTTCTTATTTTGTGTATTTGATTTTTAATATAAATGCAATATATCATTTCTAAATTATTTGGACAGGTTTACTTGGGGATTGTGTGTGGTCCACTATAACCAGGGTAACTGACAATTCTTTTCCCTATCAAATAGCTTAAGCACGTGTAATTGATGATGTGGCTTTCTTCTATTAGCGGCTGCGCATCAGAGGGGTCCAGGCTCGACTTCAAGATATTTTACCATTTCCTTTTTTTAACCATCCATTGACGGAGACTAGAGCCCACGAGGGCAACACCAAGTTTCGGCACTAACGCTGCGACCAACGGCACGCAAGCAATGCAATGCATAGACTACATATTTATTCGGCAGAATATCAACGCCACAGAAGAACTACTACTACTACTACAGTGACAAATCTGCCAGAAGTTCACTCGTTTGTCTTAACCTGATCGATATGAATCCCACCAATGACAGCCGTCGCCAAGGTTGGCACCAACGTCACTACCAGACTTTCGGAAGTCTCGGCATCAATATCCTTTATCAATCCCGTGATATCCAATTTCATCCTCGACGTCTCAACCTCCTCTTCCTCCTTATTGTTTCCATGCCCATGGCGGCCGTTACAAAGCTTCCCGCGAATTGTCGGTATTCTGAGCTCGCGAATTGGCCGGAAGGCTTGAGGACGTAGACGTTGAACCGGTGCGGGTTGAGCTTTCGATCTCGATGCCGTCGATGATGAGCACCTCAACTTTCTGCTCCACTTCGGAGACGCCGCGGCAAGACCTGGGACGTTTAACCAAAGCACGGATGGTAGCTTCGTCGAGGACGCGGCACAGGTCCGAATTCAGCAACTGGAGTCCTTGAAGCTGCTGTAGATCTGGTCTTGGCCGTTGAGGTTATGGGCTTGACTTGGGTCCAAGTTGGTGTCATGTCCTGGTAGTCGAAGCCGAGATTGAGATTGTCCAGACAGTTTCTCACCTCTTCAGGCAGAATAGCAGACTCATGAGCTAAGAATGCCAGCAACAAAAAACAAATAAAAGCTGAAGCAAAAGGTATTTTACTTACATTGACTTTGACGATCTTCTGGTTCTCGTCGAAGAAGACGAAGGTGGCGTCGAGCCGTCGGGTTCATCGGTCTCGATCTCCGGTTTCATGAACTGTGTCCTGTAAATCTGCCACAGACGGTCGACATTGGCGTGGTGGCCGAAGAAGATGGGGTCTCGAGCAGCAGACACGAAGTTGCCCATGTTTAAGTGGGGCTTCGCGGCCGAGCCAGTCCATACGTGCACGACATTATGCAACCTCTCCAGAGCGCCTGGGCTTTTATCTTTGTCCGTCTTCTCACCAGCTGCGAGAGAGTCTCCAATGAATTCCTCTGGCAAGCCTTCTCTTCGAAGACTTCCCAGATGTAGGCCACGTTATCCTCTTTTATCTGTTCTTCCGATGTTGCCGCACTGCTGGTCAGATCCACCAATTTGGGTTTCTTAGGATCCCAATTGTCCAAGTTCCGCAACGGATCGAAGAGAGTCGAGTCGCGGTCAGTATAGATTGATGGGAACCTCATCCCATATCGGTTATCGTAGTTCCAGTAGGGGAGTGCAAAGGTGTCATCGCAGATCAATGAACCCAGGATCTTCTCATAGAAGTAGATATACCATCAGTGCCACGGCAAGAAAATCCAGCCGTGATGGACTTGCAGCGGAACATTTTTATTCCTGTCGTTGCTGTTCTTGTCGTACCCCACCTGATCGTAGGCTCCGTTGCAGAAGGCGCAGGTCCTTAAAGAAGTTGCGTGGGTCTGTCTCAGGCCGATCCTTCATTGCCTGGATCGCTGCCTTGAACTTGGACAGCTGCTCGGCAGTCATCTTATGCACCGGCATCCTCACGCGTGGCTTCTCTGTTTGGGGGATGACATAGAAAGGAATGTCGTCGAGTTTGGGTGGAGTAGGGTAAGGTGGGCAGCAATGGTAGCAGATTTCACCGGAGTTGGCAATGCCGCGCTTGATCAGATCTGGGGGCCCAATGGGATTTGCAATGGCGCTTTGATCACGCCCCAGGCCGGCTGCGGCGCCATACAAGCCACTACCTAAGCCAAGCAGCATGTTTCGACTGTCTAATATCAGCAATGGCGATTCTTCGCCGCCATTTTTCTCACTACTACTTCAAATACTGAGGCTGCCGACCCTCCAGCCTCGCTGGCTGGCGGCACGTCGGCCACGCGCGTTTTGGGAAGGTCCGTTGCATTTTAAAAAATAATCAAAATATTGAACAAAAATTGTCTTATTTGGTGTTTAAAAAAATTACCAAAATACCTAATAAAACTTAGCCAAGATAATCGCATTTAAAAAATAAAAACCTTGTAGGGTTTTATTTGGTTTTTTTTTAACGCAACTAGCCTAACGAAGTTAATAAAATATTTTTATTATAAAAAAAATTCATTTCTAATATATGTTACTAAACTCATTTCTGAAACAAATCCAATGAGTATAGATATAAAGAGAAAAGTTAGATTGTATCATTTACAGTTTGATAAAAAATCAAGAGCCACCTTCTTATTAAAGTCTTCCTTTTATGAATTAAAATATTTAATTTAAGCTTATTTTAGGCAAGTGGCATCAACTATAATAAATGGATTAGATTTTATAAATATGTGCTTTAAACTAAACTTTTTCTACGCAGTTATAGTGAGAACCTTTTTACATGATCGTAATATTAAAAAAAAGGAAATAATGATTGGTAATTATAATATTGGATTGCAAAGAAAAGCAGCGAAAATAATAGTATTGGATGCAAGAAAAATTGTCTTATATCTAAAGATTGATCACGTTGTGTTAACATTGCAACGTGTCAAAGCAATATACAACAGTTCGTTTGTAGTCAAATTGTACAAAACGAACTACAACAAGCAACGTTTCGAAGGCAACTAAAGTGTTAGGCAATAAACTTCATTTATTTAATAGTATTGGGTGGCGTTTGATTACGTGTAGAGGACACGAAAAGTTGAATACTTTTACGAAACTCGAAAATCTTTATTTCTTCAATTCTAAATTTTTTTATAGTCCAGCTTATTTATCATTAGCAATATTTAGTGGTTAAGCACATTTCTTTTGTAATTAATATTATATTGCCATAGTTTGTGATTTTATTTTATTTTTACACCTTTATCTTTTTATTATCGTTTTAATATCAAATTTTTAGGATTTCAATATTATTTTTATTTTTTATTTTATCTTGATATTATCTATAAGCTAAGTATTAATCTTTATTATCCTTTTAGCCAAAAATCTAAAAATCATCTTAATAGATATTTATGTGGATCCTAAAATTGAATCATTTAAGTGTGAATATTGCCCCATTGAAATTATTTTATTATCGAGTAGATTCATGCACTTTTAATTAAATATCTTAATCTCCTAAAATATTTATTCATATAAAATAATAATTATATAATAATATATAATATTTTAATACTTAAGTAAATAGATCTAAATGGATTTCAAAATTTTAACATATATTTTTATATATTTTTTAAAGGTGTAGCTCACACAAGACCTCAATTGAAATAATTTTTTATATCTTTATTAAATAGATGATATTAAACATGATAATGGGCTCAAATTTTATATAATCATCAGAGTAGGCTTCAAACGAAGCTTGACAAATGACAATAGAATTATTTCTTGAGAGTTGGTCACTTAGAAATCAAACGACAAGGGAGGAATACCTTCTTGTGGGGCCACCAAGGTAATTTAATAAAATTTGCCCCATTTATGATAGACTTTAAAATAAGGTGGATAAAATAGCGGGGAGAGGGGGGCACCAGGGTTTACAATAGGAAGTGAAAATAAACAAGGAAGTTTCTTTTCTTTCTTTTGCCTACCTTATTTTAGTCGATATGATATTTATTTATATCTCTATATTTTTCTTATCAATATCTATAATTTCAAACAGTACTCTATATCTTTTTTTAATATTTTATTTTAATTTTATACTTACTCTTTATTCTGCTAAATAAGTTTCTCATTTTCACTCCTTTTTTAGGTATATTTATTGTGAGGTAAAAGAGATAGAACGGTAATTGAAGTATAAAAACAAAAGTGACAAGGCTAGCAAGCTAAGGATGTTTTAGCTAAGAAGTAAGTGTATTTTCGAATGCACTTTATCCAAATGAAGCCTAAATAAAAATATAATGCATGGACTTTTTTTCCAAAAGTAGAATACATATTTAATTTTGTTTCACCACAAACGATTTTAAAACCAAATCCCTGTGTCTCATAGTCAGCGAATTTGGCTTCCAACGGAGCAGTGGCTGTCGCTTCTAATCTTCTTTCCCACAGCCCATCGTAGGCTACGGGCCGTGTGCATTGGTCACAGGGTTGTGACTTTTTATTCAATTGAGGCCATCACTAGATTTGAGGCTAGCCCTCGTTTGGGTGATAGCCACAACCAAGAAATGGGCAAGACTGAAGATTGGGTAAACAGTGATGGGCCTAGCATGCCACAGACATAAGACCCTTGGGATCGAAAACCAGATGAATTGACACCTGTTCTAAGAGTTGCTTATTAACGTTTAGCGGCCTTGTCAAACTCCACTAGCTTCTCATCAAAGTCCGCAATCCTACCAGCACGATGTTTCAAAATTTCAATTCACGTCCAGTCGCACTGTACAACTTTTCAATCTTTATCTTTTACTTTTTAATTATTTTTTCTCTGTATATTCTCTATTTTTTAGTCTTATACCTATGCTCTTTTGTTATACCATTTATTTTTTCAAATGCATCATATTATTTTTTATATTTTCCCCTTTACACTCTCTTTCACTCTAGACACCCCAATGCACCCATCCAAACACATCCTTTGGTAGAGAAAACCATACCTGGCCTTGGCACCGCAACCAACTGTTAGGATGGGAAAGGACAAGGTCAACATTTAATGATGTAAAATACGAAGTAAATAAAAATAAAATAATCAATTTTTTATATGAAGGATAGTTCTGAAGAAAAACACAGAACTGTTAGAATGTGGAGCGGCTTGGGTGATATTCAGATGCCACCCCAGCTATGGGATTTAACATCATGAAAGTGGCACACATTGTACTTCAGGTTGATCCTCACAATAAAAAAAACATTTTAAATATGATCTTTTTATGACAAAAATCATATGCCTTATACTAAAAAAAAAAACACAGTAGAGGATGTTTGGAAGGTTGAAATTATTTTTAAATTATAAGTAAATTACGACGTGGTTTATATTAATCTGACTTATTAAATGTATTTTTTGACTAAATAAATAAATAAAAGAATTTTTAGGCTCATAAAAATCGTCCATGTCATGATTTTTGGCATAAATGTCTAATCCTTATAGTTTTTATGCATTTTAACCCTCCTTAACATCTTATTAGATAACTTATTAAATAACAATTTGCGGTTCAAATCTCATCCATCATGCCAGGCAATGTCAATCTTGGGTGGACCAGCCAAAGCCACCTCTCGAGTCTCCTCCGCATGACTTCTTCCCCCAACCGCATTAGTGCTGTTCTACCTACTCAAAAAGAGAGAACAATCCGTATGGATAGGTGTGATGAAGTCGGACTTTCCATGTGTTTGGGTCTGCGACTAATTCACGGTCATGCCATTGTAGTGAAGTGGTTGGTTGGCCCATCAATATTCACGGTCATGACCTTGGAGTGAAGTGGGTGGTTAGCCCATCAATATTCTGCTCCCCCGACAATGCTACAGTTCACCGCCAAAGGCTTAGAATTCCCATCAACGTCGGCACACAATCACCAAATCTCAACCGTTAGATCAGTCTCATGTGTTTGCCTCTTTTGGCTGACACTAGTTCCAACTCCCACAATACAAACACATTTATTGCTTTGCTACTAGAATTGTAGACAATGAATCTTTTAAAAGTTCCATGGAACTCTTCGACTGTAAATCAGGTTTGATCGCATCGGGTTCAACTTAAAATTTTAATCTAACTTCAATCCTATTATCCAAACTTCGTTTCAAAACTCCGACTCAACCTTAACTCACCCTAAAAATATTAAGTTGGGTTTGGATTTCAAGTAGTAAATTTTGATAATATTTTGATGTAGTTTCGTCACATTATAAAAATATTGTCCACAATATATATATATATATAT
>JAYJMB010088912.1:16464-34107 GCA_036873735.1 Pouteria campechiana | reverse complement strand
ATATATATATATATATATGAATTAGTGTATTCGTGATAAAATGTAATTTAAAAATTAATATTTTACCTTATTCACAACCTTATAAATGATTTTTAAGGCTTTTTAACAAGATTACAAATGAATAAAAAGGAATGATAGCTTTCGTGACAATGCGATCTTGAATTTTTCAGTCTCTCTCTCATGCCTATTTTAACCTTTTCATTCATTTTCTTCCCATCCCTTCTATAGCCCAAAATTTCAACACCAACCTAAGAAAAGTCAGTCAGAGTTAATGCATCATCTAGATGTCGGATGGGGACCGGGAAGCCCTGAACTTGATGGAATTTGATGCCATATGACGGCACCAAGTAAACAATGCAATATCGCACTCCTTCCAATCCCAACCCAAGATCTCCATTTCCAGCATAAGAAGATATTAACAGATAATCTACATTACATGGAAAAAAGATAAAAGGATTTCGATGCCTTGAATTTCGAATCTGATAATATTTCTGGCAGTTGTCTGAGTGTGAAGTTCTCCGACAGATCAATGGCTTGGATAAACCTTCCATGCAGCCTACATGTAAAAGCTTGTTGCACGAGCAAATACTCTGCATGGGTCGCTACACAGATCCCGGCATCTACTCAATGAAGTGGTGAAATTGCCATCGTGGTAGATGGTTTGTAGTAGTGAGGAGGGCGGACCGACCTCATACGTGTCCAGTTCTTTTTTTTTTTTTTTCGTTTTTTTAATCCTTGATCGTGACGGTTGATTTGGTAAGTCATCTCGTGAAAATCGACAGCAGACAAAGAATCTTGCTTAGTGGACACTTTTAAGTTTTAACCTAACAAATCTTGTGCTTTTGTGCGGACTCTTCATCTGCATCCTTTGGATTTGATGACCAAATTCACAAGCTTTCGATATTTTCACTTGAAAGTTATGTCTTTGTGAAGATGTTCGGTAATAACGCAATCGATGGTGGCGTGCTCTTCGATTTTTAATTACCAAAAACGGAAGAGGCAGTGATGACGAACTCCTTCCGTCACGCAGAAATAATCATCTCCAGATCTCAAGATAAAAAAAAAAAAGATTTTAAAGATGGTTCACGGGCTGCCACAGTCAAGCGTATGAGACAAGGACGTCACTGTGCCAGTGGCAGGAACTTCGTTGCATTTGCGTCTACTGGGTCCTTCACCACACGGTGCAACTTGGTCCTGGTTCATCCCCGAACCCCATGCTGTACTCAAACTTACTTTTTCCCCAGCTAAACCTGATTTCAATATAAATATTTAAAATTTTTGTTATAGTTGTATATTAATATTTATGTATATGGTTACCTATTTTATTTAACTACAGAATAAAATAGAGCTACTAGTCTAATACAAGGAAAAGGACTTAATGAGATTTAATTCTTCAAATTTTAATACTTTTTGAATAGTGTTTTTTCTATTTAATTTGAAACATGCATGAAAAGTTTAAACAATAATATTTCAATATATCAAATCGTCATTAGATTTTCATCCACACAAATTCCAACTCTAAACTCAACTTGAACCTAATTTTCAAAAAGAAGATTAGGATTACGATTTTACAAATAGGATTAAAATGAAAGAAACTTGAGTTTAATGAGCCTAAATTACACTCCTGTTTGCTGGCTATGAAAAGGGGTATATTTGTATAGTGGCATTTGACAACGAGGAAAGTGCATTTTAATTTTGAAAATACACTCTTTTAAAACAAAAATATGGAGAACCATCCATGAGCTTCACCTTTTTTCTCACTTATGGACTCTAAAATCTAAATTTTCAATAAAAAGTATTTAAATAAATTAGATTGGCTTCTATTTAAGGTCTTCTAAATAGGCATGTAATTGGGGTTTGGTAGGATAGAGTTATTCGAGAGATGGTGTACTAAAAAATATATTTGAAATATAAGTTGATGTTAGAAAAAAAATAGAAAGTGATATGAGTAAAATAGATTTTTTAATAAAAAATAAGAATAAATGATTAAAAATATAAAAAATAATGAGAAGAAATAGAGTTATTAAAATAATTATGATGTTGCACTATCTAAAAGGGTAACGAAAAGGGGTGGATTTCAAATACAACTCTTATTCAGATGCACCAAGCACACCCTAAAAAAACGAATGAAGATGCTGTTGATGGCCCAAAACACAAGGCGCCCCAAAAGTAAAAATCCACCCAAGTCAAATTCAATGGCTGTAAGCGGGTAGTTTGTTTGATTTTTGACATTTCCCTCCGAAAGTGGGCCGGTAATAGAACACTCAACTATTGGTCGCCGAGAATACGTTTTTTTCTACTTCAATGATTACTCCACAATACATTCGCAGGCTCCAGACATCCATATAAATTGCAACACTCCCCACCCTCATCTTCAAGCTCTCTTCCCATCTCCTACTATCCATTCCCACCCTAACTCTTTGGTTTTGGAGTAGTGCTGTGCAAGCCCAGAATGGCGCAGGGAAGAGGCAGTGCACCAGGACCGACGGCCGTCGCAGCGGCTTTGTTGCTCGGCCTGCTTCTCGTCTGCCCATTTGCCGATGCTGCCATGTATACGGTGGGGGACAAGGGCGTCTGGACTTTCAATGTCGTTAGCTGGCCCAACGGAAAGAAATTCAAGGCAGGCGACGTGCTCGGTTAGCCTCTGATTTCTTTCACTCGCTTTTACTTAAAGTGCAGCTGCATTTTTTAATTTTTAGGATTACGGCACTCAATTAATTCAAAGATTTTTGATGTGTATGGTAATTTGTTGCGGTTCAGTTTTCAAATATGCCAAGGCGAGCCACAACGTGGTGGCGGTGAACGGCAATGGTTACAAAGGCTGCTCAACTCCCAGGGGTGCTAAGGTTTACCAGACGGGGAACGATCGAATCACGCTGGCTCGGGGACAGAACTACTTCATCTGCAATTTCCCGGGGCATTGCGAGGGAGGGATGAAGATTGCGGTTAATGCTGCGTAACCACAGGAAATATATATGTAATCTGGGCTGTCTTCTACAGAGGACAGACGCTGCATAGTTACTTTTTGCAAGTGGGTTAATGTACTGTGTAAGTGCCTCTGGTGACAGAGCTTCATGGTCGTCCTTTGGCCTACTGAATAAGGATGGTAATTAGATATTTTCGTGTGTTGTGGGGTACTATGATTCCTGGGAGGTTGAATTGGACTGCCTTTTCTATTTTCGTAGGATGACATGGCCTCGTATATCACCAAGCCTGGTATTTGCATATTCCCATCTTGAGTTCTTCGAGTTTTAATTTTGCATAGAATGGCTTGGAGCCTTGGAACGGTATGGTTAAACTGCTAGATAATATTTTGATTTTTTGGCAATTTAAAATTTTTTCTTAGATTCAAGGGGACAGCCATCCTTAGTTTCACTTTTTTTATTTGAAACTTGAATATTATTTGATAAAGAACTATGCGAGCCAGACATTTGAATCCATGAAAATTTTCCTTGCCCGTGAGACAGACAAGCAAATAATCAAACATCCGTATCTTAAAAAACATTTGTTTAGTATTGATGAGATTATCTTAATGGGACAAATTGATTATTCCAAACAAAATATGCTTTGTGCCCAAGAAAATAGAAAGGCATTTTTGTCACTTGACCTTGCTCTGGTACGGTGTATGACGTGAAGTCATTCCGTGACGGATACTTAGGAAGTACCTCCCTGTGTAATTTGCATTTCTATATAAAATCGAAATTTATGAGGTTAAACAGTGCAAATCGTAAAACTTGAGGTGCGAAATTGCAAATACCCTTTCAAGTCACAGCCTTCTGTCGTTAGCAGTCTATTTCAAGGCGACCATGTCCTTTATGCCCAGCCCCATTCTGAAGACCTTGGGTTGAGCGAGCAGCGTGAACACTAGCCACTGAACGTGGAATGCCCCCTCATTCTCCTTTAGAATCCACTTTCAATAGTACCCGCCTGGAATTTCCCTGGCTGGGGCAGGACGAACTTTTGTGACATGGTCCGTGGAGTTGAGCACAACCGACATGTGACATCCTCGATATAATACGCCCCTGGTAAGGATCAAAAGCTTTAAATCTCAACCATATTTTGGGCATGATGATCATCACAATATCTTATCGAATCGCTTTAGCAATATGTTTTCAAGACAATGAAACAGATCCTCATGCTACTCATTTTAGTCTATCTCCAAGATGATGCAACAGATCTGTTAACTCCATTATTGCGTATGCTGTGAATGTCATATGTTTTTGATACACAAGTATGACAAGTACACAGGCATTAACATGAGTTTGAGACAATTTGAGAAAGGTTTCACACATCCTCATTGGAAGTCCATGGATGTAAGTATCAACTCGTCTACACACCCTGGAGCACAGAAAATGCCAAGAACACACTGCTGCTGCTGAAGGCTTGAGTCTTCTTGCCTCGACCTTGCATTTGAAAGCAAACTCCATCTCATCTGGTGAAATCATGGGATGCTGATCACGATGCATATAGAGGTTCTGGATCCACTTTTCTTCTCAGCCTGATAAGATTCAGCAGTGATAAAATTAACAGCTGAGAGTTAAAGCTATTGATTAACCAGCGGTGGAACTTTCATTTTAAAAATGCAGAAGCCATACAGTTTCCCCCCCTCTTTCTAATGTCAACATGCTGCTAAGCAGTAAAAATCTTACTTTATGACCTTTTCAGTTTTTGTGACAGGCTACCAAATCACCTGCCTGCCTACCTAGCTATGCTCAGACCTTTAGCCGGCCTAAAGCCAAACAGGTAATAGAGACTAATGGTGATATGGAAATAAAATCTAAAAATATTTGATGAGACCGAAAAATTCAGAGTCATTCACAGGCTATGTTGGAGTCCTATCAAGCATCGAATAACCACAAACTGGAGTGGAGGCCCATCTACCAGCAAAGCGAAACAACTTACTCATGGCAAACAACAACAGGATAATGAGAAACATTTTTTACTGACACAATTTGGTTTGTTGAGTGGGGCAATTTGACTGACACAATCAGTAATGCAGGTCACTGACTCCCCAGAATTGCAATTTTAGACCAGCTGATGTGAAGCCATGTTCCTCCAGGACAACGATTCTCAGAAAGCATTGAAAGATAACAAGTTGAATAAAAAGGGTGAGAATTCTCCACTAACTTCTATTTCTTCTGACCATATATCCACAGTGGGGCAAATTAGCCTGCATTGACAAACATGGGCAAATGCACTTGTTCTTTTCTCATGGACAAAATTCTAGTTCATAACACATCTGGTGTGACAATGTTATCTTGTGCAACAAAAATGATGAAGAGGCAGCTCCAATGAGGAAAATGATAAATAGGATTGGATGGCCAGACATTTAAGGAATCTGGATTAAGCCGATAATAAACAACTGTAAGATCTTGCTTAGTCCATAAGAAAAGAGCTTTAGATTGGTATGACTGGTGAAATTTCGTTTTCTCTTCCTTTCCAATTAGATAGATGAAGCTGAGAGAATGCCTGATAATGGTGATCCATTTCATACAAGTGTCTTCCATGAGCAAAAAGAACATCAAGTATTTTTTTATTGAGAAAAGCATCAATAAGCATATAAACGAAATTAGAGTGAAATTCAACACTAAAAATTCTTACAAATACCTACCAATTATCTGGTGACCACTCACAGCAATCAGTGTCAACTGCATGCAAGCTGAAGGCATGTCTTGATTTTGAAGATTGGTTTTCGAAACTGTATTCAAGCAATAGCAGGAAAACTAATCAGCAGCTGTCAGCTAGCGATACATCAGCCATTCCTTCCAAAAATATTCTACCTTTGATGCACAAGGTCACCATGAATTACCACCAAAGATCCTGCTTTCACTTCAAGGGGCACAAAATCCTTATGATCATAGGATGGGGAAGGACAATCAAAGTGAACCCCATCTTCATCTCTAATGAACCTCCTCACAAGGCCATCTTTTAATAGTGAACAGACCAACCAACAACAAAGATTGAGATTCAACAGCAATAAGATAAAAGTGAAACAAACAGAGAATAATTAAGTTGAGGAAGTGTACTCTTGTGGGATCCAGGGATGGCCCAGAGGCAACCATTTGTAATAGTTGCATCCTCTAGTGCTAACCAAAGCCCAGTGCAAGACGCAGGTTCTGTATAAAGAAATGAATTATCCTGATGTGGCACCACTTCTCCTCCAATACCGGGTTGCTACATGTAACTTGAAAAAGTCATTTCACTATCTCAAAAATTCACATCCTTGATACAGTAACCCTAGTTTATGCAGATTGCAGACTGAAGTATTAATTAATAAACAGAAAAGAAATGAATCTTAAATTTTGGAAACCACTTTACTGATATACATCATCAGCCCATGTAATGATAGTCATAATCAGTGGCAATAGCAAAGGCATCAAGGGAATTTTTACAGGCAATTGAGCAAGTGATTCAGAACATCTATTGATGCAGCGAAGAAACACTTAAAAGGCAATTATTCTCAAGTTGTTTGCAGTCTTTCAAAATCTGACCCATGCAGGCCCATGCACATTAATTAACTGGATGTATTCTGGCTTCCTGTTCTCATTACCCATTTCATGTAGAAGTATAGCCTACAAGTATATGTAGGCATGCAATAGGCACATGCTAGTAGTTCCAATGTAGCATACATGATAAGTGTTTGCCCATGTAATCTTCCAAGTAATTGATCACAGTCAATATTGTTGTATTATGGCTACTAACTACCGTATGTCCTTCTGAGGTAAAGCACTGTAGGTCCAATAGTAAATCTGGCATGTTTGCACAACATCTACTCCATACATACAGTTCAAAAAGATAATTCCAGGATACAACCATGAAAATGAGCCAGTTGAAAAACTAGGGCGGAATGGACCACAGAAAACAGCAAACATTGAAATGCACAAAGTAAATCTTACGGTGGATCATCAGAAAATTCCCAGATCAGTAGTGATACGAAATATAAACCTCAAAAGCTTTGATGACCCCAAAGGTTTTCAATATCAGGTGTTCAATTCGAGGTTCTCCAGTAGCATGATTCAGTCTTCACGTGCTTATGCATATCCCAATTTTATGATGTTACCTGGTGAAATTGATTCATGTAGTAGGCATGCCAATGACATCTGGTGAGTTGCATAGATATTGAAGAATACAAGAAATTCATGATTGCCTGCTCATGTGGAAGTTAACTTCAGCATCTTAAATTGAAATTGTTTTCAAATAATCTTAGCCCCCTCATTTTCCTCCAAATCATGTTTAGAGCATACTTAAGCCGATGAAAAGAACTTAGAAAATAAAGTGGCAATGCAATCATAATCATTGAAAAAAGCTGTTTCCCACCTACATGGGGTCAATTACATGGATTCTATTGTACCATTCCTGATGATATTGAATTATGTCCTTAGCAATCTCAAGCATTTTCAGATCTTTTCTAAATACCTATAGTCATATTCTTTTAGATTATCTCAAATTACTTCATTTCTGATTTAACTTTTCTTATTTTACTAATCATCTATCTCAGCATCCTTATATCCACTACACTCATTTTACATGTATGTTGTTCTTTAACCACTCAACATTCTACCTCATAAAGAAGACCTGGTCTTATAGCGCACTTCGTAGTTGTAAAAAATTCCAAAAGCACAATATCATTTCTTCTAACCTGCCTGAATTCTATTCGTAATATGCTAATCACTTTCTTCATTATTTTGAACATTGATCCCAAATACCTACAATGATAATTTTGTGCTACTATTTAATTTGCAATCTTAATTGATTCCTCATTTACATTTCTACTATTATTAAAGTTACATTTCAACTATTTGGTTGTTGTTCGACTAATTATAAAATCCTTAGATTCTAAAGCATCTTACCATTTATTTAATTTCAAATTTACGCCTTCTCTTATTTAATTTATTAAAATTATATCATTTGCAAATAACATATATCAAGGGACTTCTTCTTAAAAATCTTTAGTAGTTTCATCCATGACTAAAGTAAAAAGATAAAGGCTCAGAACTAAACTTTGATGGAAACCTTTTGCAATTGGGAATTCACTACTTTCTCCACTCATAGTCGTCATGCGTATAGCCCTATCGTACATACCCTATATGTGTAATTTTTTTCCCTTTCTAACACCTGTCATATTAATTTCCTAAGGATTTTATCATATGCTTTTTCTAAATCAATAAAGATTGTAGAGGCTTTTCTTCTTTTCTCTATATTTCTTCATTAATTGTCCAAAGTAAGAAAATAAGTGACAATGTAATAGTCTCTTATTAATTTGTAGGCACTATGAACTTATTTCCACCCCGTATCTTAGTGTTTGGTTACCAACCAAGCTCGAGAAATAAACGCAAAGACGAACAAGCAAATTTTTTCCCCTTGTTAACATGGCAGTGTGTGGGACAAAAATCCTTAACTAGTGGTCAATAGCATGAAAAATGGTAAACAATCATAGTCATAACATGTAATGATGCCTATGGGATACCCATGTTCAAGCCTTAGTTGTATTTCGAAAATTGGACGAGACCGGCCAGTCGAATTGGGAACTGGCAAGGGCACTAGTCCAAGCGAGGCCAGTTGTCGATTCCCTTAGCAAACCCTTGGAACTAGCCGGTTCAACCGGTAAACCGGGAACCATCGGTTAGTCGGTTTTGTTTTTTTTTTTTTTTTTAGTATAAAAAAAATAAAATTTCAAAATTTCAATAAGCATAAAGGAGGAGAAAAGATTGAACTTTGAAGTGTTGAATCAAGCCAAGGTTTTAAATCTATTGAGGTTAGTAATTTCTTGTTACTACATCATTTTAATTATACTATTTTGATTAATTTGATACGTATGTTGATGAGTTTTTATTTATCTTAAATTGTTTATTATGCATTTTATGTAATATATATTTTTAAATATTTAAATATATTTTTATTTTAAAAAAAAATTAAATAAGTAAAATAATTATTGCATCATAATTATATTATGCTGATGTCACCAGCTCAAACCAATTTGCTCTATCAGTTAAACCAGAAATGGACACTCAAACGGTTTAACCTCCGGTACGGTTTTCTAAACATTGATCCTTAGTAATAGGCAACCAAAAAACTCAACTTCACAAATGCCAATAGAATTACCTTAAATATGTACATTGATTGAATGATGACTGGCTGCTTGTAACCCAAAGAAAAAAGCAGGCTTGAGATTTTCTCAGAGCGAGAGAAATTTGTAAATACTGGGTCCAGCTCATGTAAAGCTGCAGGAGTAATCGCAGACAATTGTCATATAACTTTGAGAGAAAATAGGATCTGATGTTAGATGTTCTCATGTTTATGCATCTATTCATTTCCTTTTTTTAAGGTAAGTAAGAATGTCAAGTTTCAAAACCTTGTCAAGATGCACACAAAGGCACTCATTTTGAGTGATAGGGAGCAAAACACTTTCAGGATTGCTTTTTCACTGGCTCCTTCTAGAAAATAAATGTAGAATCAATAATTAAATACCATGGCCAACTTTGTTAATTGAGAGTTCCTTTGGCTGCCTCAAGTTTCCATCATCTCCAAATGCCTTCTCTGAGAAAATAAAACATCATGACGATAAAATTATAATAGGATTAGACAATGATATTGAGACACAGAAGAAAAAACAAACCGTTACTTAAACTGCATTTTCCCATATATTAAATTAAAAATGGTAATAAAATCTGCAAAGTGCAAACTTCTAATAGGCAAAAATGATTTTGACCCGACGAATGCTGGAGTTGTAATAAGGCTTGTTTGAGCTAGCGTAACATCAAAATGTAGAGAAGAGAACTCATTGAAACAGTGGAACATTTAAAACGCCCAAATTGTTGAAATAACAACAATCTTTTTTTTTTTTTTCGATAGCTTGAGTTATATGCTTCTGTTGGAAGGTTAACAGTCAACCATGATGCGATGCATTAGTGCTTCTTGGTCTCAGAATTCTATAGAAAATATAACATAACTTAGGCCAGGGTCTGGGGCATTTATTATCACTTTCAAATCAAGACCCATACAAGAGAGGCCTAAGCTACAAGCCTTGTTCACTCATGTAAGGCAAGAGCTGGATTAATTAATTCAATCAGTACACATAGCAAGATAGCAACATACCCTCGAAGAAGAATGAAATTCGCTCTGCACTCTCATAGAAGTAGTTGTCAGTGAGATGCCTCTGGACAAACAGACCCAGAAATCAGTAGCGTCCAACTATCAAGTTTCAGTGGCCATCACCCGCAATTAACGCTAAGGCGAGTTTGGATAATTATGCTTTCTACTTCCAATAGCATGATGGCAGAAAATTCTAACATTATGATCATCATATTCCCCTCTACATCATAAGCCAAGATTTTTCCCCTCATCTCGACTGTTGTATTGATGATGGATCTGGTCCCCAGCAACATTTGTAGAATAAGCTTATTCTACAATCTGGGCTGCTGAGTCGACCCACCCTAATACTTTTACAACACTGGCCTCGCCATAAAGGGCTATATATACCTTGTAAGATATTGGAGACATCTAAAGTGGCATGGCCCAAACTAGTTTTTGAATGGGATGACTTTGGGGCCTGAACAGAATCCAATGAGTGGATTGTACAACGAACAGGAAAAAACACAAACAGAAGACCGACCTGGTTCTTGGAAGAGAAGACGGAAGCAGTGGACGCTACATCGAAGCCGTCCAGAAGCTCGGCCATCCTCTCCCTCATCGACTTCAGCTCTTCCAAGGTTGAGAAAGACTCAATCACCAAATACCCTGAAAAAAAAAAAAGTGAGGAGAGGAAGGGAAGAAAAGAGCAAATCCTTTGGGATGCGTTTGTAACCTTGAGAATGGAAAGATTGGAGTTGCTCTGGATTCAGATTCCCTACGATTCCCATCTTCCCGTCGATTCTCAGCACGTCTCCGCTCAATTCGATACTCGTATTTGTAGGAGCGTCGCAAAGACAGCTGTCTTCTCTCTCCTCTGACATTTTGTACAGTTACGATGGTGTTTTGATGATCGCGTGTGCATTTGCTTTCGTGTCTATTCCTCGTGACTGCTGGCTCTTTTTGGGCCCACCATGATCATTTTCTGGTATCTAGGCGATTCATTATGTTCAACACTGTTTATTTAATCCAATCATTAAAAAATATTTTGGCTAAGGTGTGTCAGAACAATACGTGAAAAAAGTGGAGGAAAAAATAGAATTTCAACATAATAGAAGCAAAATGAAAGCACAGAAAAATCGAAAATAAAGGTGTGTTTGGATTCACTTTACTGCATATTTTGATATATATTAAAAGTGAAAAATATATTATTGATGAGATAAAATAGTATAATGAGTGGTATATAATAGGTGTGTATGATAGAAAGTAGAAGGATGATTGAAAAAAATGATATGCATAATTAAAATGTAAAAAATATATATGAAGAAATAACTAAAAAATATAAATAATAATTAAAAAAGGAATATATTATGTAAAAACACCCTGCTTCGTTAGAATGCAAAGTGTAATATAATATTACACACCTAGTGTGCCATGAATACAAACACAAAATAAATAATAATAAAATAGATAAGTTTTTAGAATGAGAAGAGAAACATAATGATTTAAACTATAAATAATAATAAGAAAAAACAAATTTGATAAGATAATTAAATATTATATCAATTAAATTTCATGAAAAAGGAAGAAAAACTATTTTCATTATCATCGAATGCACCATAAAATTTTGGATAAACTTAATAATTTTAAAAAGTCTATATTATGTGTGGAAAGTAAATTATTTGAATTTATTTATATACATATTGAAATTATTGAAAATATAATATCACCATTTATTTAGTTACGAGAAACACTTTAGTTTTTTTCTCATTTAGTTATATTATATTTTCTTATTTCATCTGTTGTTCAATTTAGTGAATCCATAGATTAATTTTCTATTATTTAATTTAAAAAACCTAAATCATTTATTTGTTATTCATTTATCTTACTATTCACTATATATATTTGTTTATTATTCAATTTAGAAAATCTACAATCAAATTAATTTTTATTTTCATTTTTCTTATCTTTTGACTTGAGGATCTTAAATTATATATTTATTATTTAATTTTTAATCATTTTATTTATAAAATCCTAAAAAATTCTTCAAAGACAATTATTAAAGTTTATATTTATATTGAAGTAATTATAATACAAAATTACTTATTATAATAGCCAATCAAATATTTTTAACTTATCACTAAATTGACTTTTTGATAGCGTGATATAAAGGATATTATTTTTTAAAAGATTAATATTAAAATAGAATGTAATAAAAAATATGTAAGTCCTAAAAAAGAGTGCATTGAAAAATACAAAACTAATCAGGATTGAGAAACTAAATAGAAGTATAGGTACAAGGAAAAAGTTAACAGTGAAAACACATAAGCATATATAATAATGAGCATATGCGAAAATATAATAATTTGGGTTAACTCAACGCTTATTCTAATATATCTCAATCTTGAGTTCCATCATACATTATGGAATTACACTTTTAGTTTCACCAAGATTATCAATAACACCACCTAGTTTCTTAACGCTTACCATAAAATTCTTAACAATACCATACTTTAGTAAAAATCTCAAAAACTCAAACTAAAGATGCATAAAATAATAGCTTTAGGAAGGTTGAGATGTACATAAATTAAAGTTTAAATGGTAAAGATTACTTTATAAATTCAAAGTGTTTCAAATTCCTCTTAAGTTAAATTTAAGATGGCTTCAAGTTAGTTGAGAGTTGAAGTACAATGGAGGGAACGCACTTAGAATCTTTTTAATTCTCTTATTAATGTAACATTTATAGTTCAGAGAATTCTTTTTTTCTTTAATAAAATATGTTTTTATAAACACTAAAGAGATTCGACCATTTGAAAGAAGACTGTTGAGGAATAAACATTGAAATATCTTTTTGAAATTCCACATAAAAGGGACAACGAACCTCTATTGACAGTCAGTTCTTAGAACTTTGGAGTTTCTTTTGTTGTTTCCTGTGTGGAATACAACCATTGCTTAGATCTTAACAGATTTCGTGAGTTCTTATGTTTCTTCCATCGACGTAATTCAAAGTCATTCATGTGTACAGTATTATGATGGACTTCTGTCACATTTGCTAATTCCTATAGGAATGTTAGTCGTTTCCGTGTCAACATAACTCATAAAACGCAACTAGACATAGAGAATGACAGATCTCTGTGACCAAGGCGCTTGCTTCTTCTGTGCTTTTTTTTTTTTTTGTCATTCCTATACTGTGTAAGCTCGATTCTAGTGGAGACAATAGATCTTTGTGGCCATTTTATCTCATCTGGCACTCTAAATTTTAGCAAAACCTAATTAGCTCAAGTACAAGTTTTATTTTTATCAAAATTATACACCAAGACTCAATAAAATATATTTAAATTTTAATATTTCAAAATATAGTTAACAGGTATAAATTTGATCAGCCAAACCATGCTAGATGAAGATGCCAATACAGCAACAAAATTTGTCAGAATGTAATAATTACTTGCTGCTGACATAGAGACACATTGGCTTAGATTCAAACGACGAAAGCCTAAATGTTACATGAAAATCAAAGCCATGTTCATGGTAGCTCTCGCCGCTCGTCCTGTTTCCGACGCCTAACCCGTTTGATAATTTCCAACACGACAGCCGATCCCGAGAGTACGCAAACCACGGCGATGTAAGCTATTTTCCACTTCTGATCAGCACCTAATATCGACAAACCCAAGAAAATATTGACGACGCTCATGAAGATTGCTGTGTAGCCGACCGAATGGTGATAGCAGTTCCAGTAGTAGCGGTACTTGTGATCTGGTTTAGGCCTCAGAAACAATGCAAGAGCCTGCAGAATCCGCATAAAGAAACATGGAATACAAGAAGGAAATGGTGTTAATTTCTACTGTATTGAACAGGTGGGATTGTGCAAGAAGCCACGCTAATTAACCATGTGATTACCTGCAAGGTGGATAGAACGAAGAGGGTGATTCCTATGTTTCGGTGGCGATTGTACTCAACTCCCTCTGATTTCTTCCCGAGCACAAGGCCAGTGGCAAAACCAGCCACTGCTATGGCATACGCCGAGCACTGGCAGGAGACGTGAATGTAGAACCAAGAAGCACCGGCAGATTCCACCCTTCTCAGGTGCCTTGCTACTAGTGCTCCAATAGGCATTAAAATGCCCCAGCCCACAGCATTCAGTATTCCATGAATCTAAAGAATAAGACAAGCAAATGAGGATTGCTGCGAGGTGTGGAATGCCATTACCATACATGGTTTTCATCATAGTAAAATTCAAAAATTTAAACCTCTTTCTAGTATGAAAGCCATGCAGTTAATTAGTTTCCTATTGCTCAGCAGAGAAAGAAAAAATCTCCACGAATAATATAAATATCTCCTATCTTAGTAGGTATCATGTGGCAACAAAGATTGCTAGCTTTTCTAGATGCATATGCGATCAGATACCATAGGTGAGTTACACAACAATTGACAAAGATAAAATAAATAAACTTGTTTTTAGAATAAATATGATTGATAATAGAAAATTAGTTTTTAATGTAAAAATATAGAATTAATTATAGATTATACATAAATTTCTTAAAGAAAGGATTTAAAAAATGCTCTCATGAATCTAACACACCCAATAATTTGTGGAAAGTAAATATATGAATAAAAAATAACTTTATACTTACTGTTCATGTCACTAGAATTTTGACGTGCAATTTCTTAAACATGCTGTATACAAAAGCAGCAAAATTCTTGCTGGTGGGTTCGTTGTGTAGTGAATGGGGTAAAGTCCCTTCCCCAAAAGAGAGAAAAAAGTTCATTTTTCTGTTTTTTTGTTTTCAATATTGATGCGACATTCCATTACCTCTTATAACTAGGTTTTTAACATTAATATCTATTATATTTTTAAAAATAATATGTATGTTTCATCTTTATTTACTTTATGATTAATATTACTCTTATATAAATTGTTGATATCCTTACTTCCCTTATATACTTCTTAATTTTATATTTCCTTATCCTTTAAATCTCTTTTACCTCAAGCGAAAGATACTCTGCATGAAATGTCACACTAAAACCAACGGTGATTAATGTAAGATAAAATCATTCAGGATTCCATTGTTGGTGCATGGATCAAAATGTTTTGGTTTTTAATAAATTTTCCAAATTAGACTGGCTCCTGACTGATCCACCGAATACTAGCTGGTCGTTGTATTCATAGTCAACCGGTAACCACATTGTCTATTCATTCAAAGTTACGTCACCACTAATTTCAACCACAGAATTGATTCGTTAACTAGTCTAAAAAGGTTTACCAGCAAGTCAGTGACTCCTTTATGCATTTTTGCCGATTGTGAGTGGACTGTCATATGCTTGAGATCAGACCAGAAGCGTGGGCACCATTAGAGATGGGATGCCTCTTTAAGTCTGTGAAACCATTAGGCGGGTAACCCTTAAGAACAATCCGACTAATGAACCATTAGCCCCCATAGCTGTAAAAGCTGAATACCATAAGTACATCAAGTTGGACATCATCCAATGATCTTTTTGGATACACTTTCCAAATGGGTCTCTCAAATAAACAAAGGTCTCTTCAAAATCCAATAAACCAAATCATTAAAAACCAAAGGAAAGAAAATCAAGTAGAATCACACGAACTATGCTACAAAGAATAAAACAAGACATTCACACGAAAACGAAACACCTGATCAAGATCAAAGGCATGTTAGTTGAATTCTTGCTTCGAAGAGAAAGAAAGAAAGAAAGAAAGAAAGAAAGAAAGAAATGGTTACTCTTAATAAATTAATCGAAACGTGAATCACTACGAAGAAGAACCGAAAGCCATACTCACCTTCTTATCTGTAGGTATGGAGTCCCTTCCATTACCAATACTCTGCCCGGAGATCAAATTCAGCGTGGCCTTGGAATTGAGGTTATCATGTTCAAATGCGTGTACTCCTGGAACACCGTCTTTCACCGAGCTGCCAACCTGCCACGCGTGGTTGAACGACTTCATGTTGGCTGGCAATTGAAATGTCGCAAAGATCCTCATCTTATCACCCAACAAATCCCCCTCCATGTTTGAGACCTTGAACGCTATCGGCGATATCTCGATCGGACCGTATGCCTTGATGTCGGAGGTCTTCACCGTCATCGAACCGTCGGGCAGGTGGAAGGCGATGAGGGACTGAGCCCCAACCATTCCAGTCCCTGTTGGGTTGATTGCCCATGCAATCCATCCATCGGGAGAGGTAGGTGGCGCAACAAAAGCCACATCGAGGGAAGATTTTGAGGAATCGTAGGTCCAGTGAAGGGAAGCGCTGAGCTGGGGGAGATCGTCACAGAATGCAAAGCTCTGGTTGTTGGAAAAAGACTCGGAAGAGCAGCTTGCAGCTGAAGAACCGGAAGGAGTTGCAAGGAGAAGCAGAAGAGAAAGAATCAGGGCTTGGATTGGAGTAGAATAAGAAATAACCATAGCGTCACGTAGAAGAGCATGCATGGTTCGAATGTGGCAAGGAATGCATGCGAGAGAAACGAGATTTATATGCAGAGATCCGTGCGTAAAGCACGGCTGCCATTTCACTCGGTTTTCTGTTTATGCAGGAAGCCAGCTGGGTAGGCTGCAGTTTGTTGTATGAAATCCAATCTGTTTGCCAGATGTTAATGACTGGTGATACAGGTCGAGGTGGGACAATACAATAGCAATATTGGGCCTACGTATTCAATCCAGTTATGCAACGTAAAATCTGTTTAGATCGTAGAAATCGTGGATTTAGACTCTAATAACTACTCGGTCTAATTTTAGCTGGAGAGAGAGAAGTCCGTGCCAGAACGGATCCTCGTTTGTTAATTCCTACCGAAGCAATTCTTAGACCGAGAATTCAGAAATAATGTTAAGTTCACTAGCAAAAAGATGAGAAAACGAGTTGCTATTATTTCAATTAACACGCACCTAAAGAGGTCTTGATATCAAGTGTTCATTATTGTAGATCATTTATAGGTATGTATAATGTCAACATGACAATTCACCTAACCCTGCATTGTATTTCAACGCCTCCGACACCAGCTAAAAGGAGGGGAGATGACAAATACACGGCCTTATTGTTGGTGCAAGCTATTGAATTTTTTAAATCTTTTTCTGTTTGGAAGCAAGAGATTTGAGCAATGCTCGCAAAGGCTTCAATCATCCGACCACTGCGCCAATGGGCCTCTGGATCTGTACTCATGCATGAGGCTGTCAGTGGGCTTGGCCCAGCTCCAACGAAATCTGCTCCTAGTCCCAGCATAAAACGGCCTTCAATAACCGATACGTATTTGATTAAGACTTCTTTATAGTTGAAAGACTCTTGGATCAAGTTCTCAATATGCATGGCTATATAATGAACAAATTAAGCTTTTCAATGAGGCCCACAAGTCTTGGCAGTGCAATGAGGCAAAATGAGTGAAGATTTAATTGAGTTTTGCTTGGCTCGAAAGCTAAATAACCAAGTCTAAGCTCATCCTGATATTGATTTAATTGTTGAAACATGCTTATTCAACTTCGGATTAAAGTCCAACTTAAAATTTAAACTTTTAGTTTATTAATTTTTAAAAATTTGAAGTGAAAATTATAGATAACTTGAATTTTAA
>JAYJMB010088912.1:0-16364 GCA_036873735.1 Pouteria campechiana | reverse complement strand
GAGCTGTGATCAGCCCATCAACAGGCCTAGATGGATGGTTCATGTGAAAAATCACCCCTTTTCTAATGCAGCGATGCTCAATTATCCAGTTTCCAGTTCAGTAATAAGATGGCGAGCATCATTCCATGGAAGTGATGATTTAAGAGCGTTGGGGACTCGACAGGCCACATCATGATCAGACTGATAAGATTTCAGCAATGATTTCTTACAACACCTGTTTGAGTGGGGTCTCAAATGATAGATGGCTGACCTAATAAATGGACAAAAACAGGCCATATTCATTTTTTGGGTACATTGAACAAATGTTTGGGGAGCGCGAGGACAGGCAGGAACTCAGCATGTGAAATGGAAACACCATCACACTCGTTGTAGACTTCTTAGATGTCCGTAGTGGTGTAACCGGGTCGGGTTAGGGCTAAACCTAAGTCCCTAACCTTAACCCACTTTTTAAAATTTCAACAATAATTCAAAACATCAACATTAAGCGACTCTATTTCTAAAATTCAAAGTTGGGTTGCGGGTTAAAAATAATTTGATAATTTGAGTTGAAAACAAGTTAAGAACAACTTAAAAATTAAATAAAATAACTTCAAAATTCATGCAAGTCTCATCAATCGACACGGTGTTCTAAGGTAAAGTTTTTAAATTAATATAAGCAAAATAAACTATTTAATAAGAACGAAATATGCTGACTCTTCTATGCTTAGGGAAATTTGAAAATACTAAAGTGCTTTATTTATTAAAGTAAATAAAAAATGAAAAAAATGCTGTATAAAGGAGAAGCCAGGCCTTAAAAGAGCTAAATAAAAGATAAAAAAAAATTAAAAATTAATCATTAAAAGTTAAAGAGTTAAGGGGTGGAAAAATGGGGTTGAACAAATTAATTAGGTTGCCTGATCATCAATCCCAGCTCAGCCCAATTTACTAATTAGGTTAAATTCAACCTAATTTTCTTAATCCAAGTTTTTATTTACTCAACCCTAAAGTTACCAAAACTAGGGTGGGTTGGGGATTTTCTTAATTCAAAATTGGATTTACTAATCCCAAGCTGCACTCGAAGATTTGTGAAAGGCTAACTTATCAAAATAATCATCCAAGGCAAGGCATGGTCCCCTTCGGCGCTAACGTGCGGCCACAAAAGTCCGATAGCTCCACTTCTCAAGCATGCTAATGCTGCATGACAAGAGCTTAATGCTGGGGAGAAAGTCGCCAACCATCCCCATCTGCAAACGTATGCGGCCAACATGATAACAGGCCCACCTCACGTACGATCAGATACATGGCATGCCTGTCGGCCTAGCGTGCGTTCCACCTGTAAAGTTGCGTGCGCCACTTGCTAGAGCTACCCTTGCGTTTCCAGACCACGCATGCCCATTCCTTTGATCGTACAACACCTACAAAAATCATCGGTCCACATTTCTGCATCGTACCAGATTTCTGCAATGGACGGTTCACATTCCTCACTCAGGGAATATCGGTCACTTAGCACAAGGGAATATCTACCCAGGGATGGATTATACCAGCCCTCGATGCTCGGTGATTTAATGCTCTGTTAGCCAGTCGTCCTCATGGGTGGGCCATGCCACCAAAAGATCGTCGCTAGGAGGATCATGTCCACCTTGAAATAGGAAGTTAAAAGAAAACAAGAGCAGCAACCGTCGCCATCAGAGTATCTAGCTAGCATCAGACATGGCCCCAAATTGGTGCCAGGATTATCCTTTCTCGGAGAACTTTGGGGGTAGGCCTTGGCTGTGGGACCAGCAGATGAGATGAGTGGTTTAGATTATTTAAACATTCTCCTATTTTTGTAATGGGCATGCTCGAGTAAACTGCGTTTTTCCTTACTGCAGGATCACAAATATTTAACTTTTTGATAAGGATTTCTCAGAAAAATCTCTTGAAAAGGAAGACCTGAAAATCTCAATATATTCTTTTTGAGTCACCAAACCTCCACCAGAGTTGTCTACTAAAGGAATATTGAATAACAAAGTAAAAGTAAAAAGGAGAAAAGGCAAGAAATTTAGAAATATAATATACATTAAATGCTAAGCATTCTGATAGGTGGACATAATAAAAAGGCGAACAGAATATAAATAATTAGATGGTCTTTGATCTGACTCTAGGCCAATTTCACTTCAAAATAGTTAGTCATTTTAGGACCATAGAAACGATTTTAGATTAGACACGGTGTTGAACATGTCTAGCTATTAGTCAAATAATTATTAAATTGGAGTGCCGTATTTGGGTAAGAATCAGCTTAGAGGGTCCGCACAATACCGCTGTTTGGAAAAGAAGGATGGAAGCGACTTGGCATGGCCATGTCCCTGAATTTGGGGGGTTATTCGCTGACAGTGTATCCTGTATTTTTTCTTTCTGATACTGAATTGTCTACTTCGAAGGGGGTGTTAGTCACTTGACTCATCATCTTCGCTCTGCAGAGAGTCCTAACCTCATCAGGAAAAAAGGCTTGATACTCTGCTGAATCTGACTGTCCACAGACAAGGAGTCAGAAAATGTACCAAAAGAAGAATCTCTCAAGCTAAAACCATGTGGACTTTTGTGGGCCTCCACTTCCCTTGTGTTGTAATCAAAGATTTAAAAGAAGCTGCCTCCCAACTGGGTCGATGATGGTTGGACTACTAAGCACTAATACACAGCCAAACAGCTAGCAGTGTCATTTTCTGTACGGAGATGACACTGGTGAGCCCAGTAAGAGAACGGTGTTAGTGTTAGACTTAAAACCACGACAGGGAATGGGATGTGCCATCTGCCATGTGCAGGACTTTGGATGGGTTAATTTCTTTTTCCCTGAAAATCACACCCATTAAAATATTCTATCCATCTCATATGCCCCAATAAAATTATGTAAAAATAAAAGAGAAAAAGGGTTATTTGTAGAATATGCAGCGGCTTATAACTGAGTAAAGAAGTGATTCTGAGGGGTTGATCATCTACCCATGCGCCACTACTTAGGTAATGCGAATGCACACATCTCCTTGTCGTCTCCCACAGTTTACCAACTTGAGGTCTGATACTCGGGCTGATTCCTTCATCAGCTGCAGCCATGTCCCACATACCAATCTTTCTAACTGGTGGTGTATTAATATAAATATTTGGACAGACAGCACTGGTATTGGATCAGGCACACGTCGGCCGACCACAAGTACATGTTACACACGTGTGCCCACATGTGTATGATTGTAATACTCTAGCCGCAGTAGCCTCGTCTAGACTCGCCTATATATTAAAACGAAACACAACATCCCATCCTAACTATCTCTCCATCCATTTCCTGCCCATTCCAAGCCTCCACACCTAGAAAGAGAAGAAAAGAAGGATGTTAGAAAGCTTATATCACCAACCCAACCCAAGAACCAGATGCTAGTTACCGTTCCATTCCAAATGCCACAAAAATACTTGTAAGATACACATCCATCTCCCTTGAAACCCTAGAGGGGCCTCTCGCCATCCCACACCTTCCCTTCTCCAAGCCAAAACCCATCTCCCCAAAGGCCAAAACAAGACCCAATAAAGAAAACCCAAAAGGAAGAAAGGAGAAAAAAAAAAAAAAGAAAAAAGAAAGAAAAGGGATCGTTGGAGACCCCAACCTCAAACACATCTCTCAAAGCTTTCCCTCCCTCCCTCCCTCCCTCTCTTCCCCCCACTACTGCTCCACAAAACAAAACCGAAACACATGCTCCTAGATGCACTGAAACCTCCTCTCATTTCTACTCGATTTTTTGCGTTTCCTCTCAACTTGGTTACTTTCTCTTTCCCATCCCCTTCAAGAAAGACGATTTCTACATCATCACTTGCACAAGATGATCACTTTACTAGACTTCTACCATGTCATGACGGCCGTCGTCCCCCTCTACGTGGCCATGATCCTTGCCTACGGATCGGTCAAGTGGTGGAAGATCTTCTCTCCCGACCAATGCTCCGGCATCAACCGCTTCGTTGCCCTCTTCGCCGTCCCCCTCCTCTCATTCCACTTCATCTCCACCAACAACCCTTACACCATGAACTTGCGCTTCATCGCCGCCGACACCCTTCAGAAGCTCATCGTCCTCGCCGTCCTCGCCGTCTGGAGTAAGGTCAGCAAGAAGGGCTGCTTGGAGTGGACCATCACCCTCTTCTCCCTCTCCACACTCCCCAACACCCTCGTCATGGGAATTCCGCTGCTCAAAGGTATGTACGGCGATTTCTCGGGGAGTCTGATGGTCCAGATCGTCGTCTTGCAGTGCATCATCTGGTATACTCTCATGCTCTTCTTGTTCGAGTATCGAGGCGCGAAGCTGCTTATCACGGAGCAATTCCCCGACACGGCTCGATCCATCGTCTCTATCCAGGTGGATTCCGACGTAATGTCGCTTGATGGGCGAGAGATGCTGCAGACCGACGCCGAAATCAGAGAAGATGGGAAGCTCCACGTGACTGTCAGGCGATCGAATGCCTCACGGTCGGACATCTACTCCAGGCGTTCGCAAGCTACGCCGCGGCCTTCCAACCTCACGAATGCAGAGATTTATTCTCTGCAGTCTAGTCGGAATCCGACTCCGAGGGGTTCGAGCTTCAACCACATGGATTTCTACTCGATGGTAGCTGGTGGACGGAACTCTAACTTCGGGCCTGCAGAGGCGATGGGGGGATCGAGGGGGCCGACACCGAGGCCTTCCAACTTCGAAGAGGAGGTTGCAGCCAACAAGTCCAGGTTTCATTACCATGCTGCAGCAGCAGGAGGTGGTGGAGCTCATTATCCTGCTCCGAATCCTGGAATGTTTTCCCCCACTGCTTCGAAGCCAACCCAACCTGCTTCAGTCGGCGCTCCTGCCAAAAAGGCTAATGGGCAGGTGGGGATGAGGCCGGAAGATGGGACTAAGGATCTCCACATGTTCGTGTGGAGCTCCAGCACGTCTCCTGTTTCGGATGTTTTTGGGAATCAGGAATTCATGGTTGGGCAAGTTGCAGCTGATGCTCCCGTCAAGGAAGTGCGTATGGCAGTATCGCCGGGGAAAGGTACTGTTGGTATTCTTACTTTCTTCGTACCTCTTAGTAATGCTTGTGGATAGCTTTAGCTGTGAGAATTGTAACTTATCTGAGTAATTCAGTTGAGGAGCATGGAGAGCGTCACAGAGAGTTTCTGGATCGAGACGAATTCAGCTTCGGAAATAGAGTGGAGCAAGAGGGCGAGGGTTATGGAAAGACCAAGACCGGCGGTGGTGCTGGTGAGAAAGGAAAGTCGATGCCGCCCACCAGCGTCATGACTCGACTCATTTTGATAATGGTGTGGAGGAAGCTTATCAGAAATCCCAATACGTACTCTAGCTTGATTGGCATTATTTGGGCTTTGGTCTCATACAAGTAAATCCTCATTTCCCATTTTCCTCAGATTTCGTCGACGGCTACTGAAATAGTACACAATCTGAATAAATAAATAAATAAATATATATATATATATCTTGGACAAACATTCTGAAATCCCGCTAACAGCATTCTTATTAAAGTTTCTTTGCATGTGTATTTTCCTAGTTCCCACAGTTTCAAGTTTTGTTTATTTAATTTGATCATGGGTGTTGGACTTGATGCAGGTGGAATGTGAAGATGCCTGCCATCGTTGCACAGTCCATCTCCATATTGTCCGATGCAGGTCTGGGAATGGCCATGTTCAGCTTAGGTAAGAATATCTACTTATGTGAGTGCTGTTATCTACACCCCCAAAGCAGGTTGTGGTGCAAGATCAAGGTCGTTATGAGGTGGAACTACCGCATTATGGGCTTGAAAACCGACAAAAGAAAAAAAAATGTGCACGCCCATGTGTGATTTTTTTTTTTTCTGACTTGTGGTGGGACCCACCTGGGGGGGGGGACGAATGGCTTGACTGATCTTACTGATGAAATGTCTACTCTGGCGATGCTGGTGATGGACGGGCGGATGGTTGGTTGGGGCGCAGGGCTGTTCATGGCATTGCAGCCAAGGATCATTGCATGTGGGAATTCGGTTGCAGCTTTTGCCATGGCCGTGAGATTCCTTACAGGGCCAGCTGTCATGGCAGCAGCTTCCATAGCTATTGGATTGCGAGGAGTGCTTCTTCGTGTCGCCATTGTACAGGTCACATCTCTCTCTCCCTCTCTTTTCCTCCTCTGACACTTCCAACATCCAAAACGGCTTTATCTCAAAGAAAAGAAAATTAATCTTTGGACCACACCACGCCTTGCCTTTTCTACCGTTTGCCAACCCATCCACGTGACTCATGAATGTGGGAGTTTAAACCATCCAACATTAAATAAACAGCTATAAGAAAAGGTGGTCAACCCATTCAAATGCATCACATGAGATTGAATGGTTGAGATTGTGTGTTCATCAGATTTTCAGGTCATGCCTGTACAATCAGCCAGTTTAGTCAAACTCACATGGATAAATAGATCTTCCTGATATACGCTGTCACTCTAACGTGCTTCTCTTTGTCACTTGTGCGGAGCAGGCTGCCCTTCCTCAAGGCATTGTGCCCTTTGTCTTTGCAAAGGAATACAATGTGCACCCAGATATCCTCAGCACAGCGTGAGTTTCTTCCCCAACTTCTCTTCTTCCTTTCTCTTTATGTTTTTATGATTGAAGCTCAATAACTATTGTTTGGGTTGTCCCCAAATTAATTTCAATATGAGTCTAGTATTTAATTACAAAGGAATATTGATGAGTACTGAAAAGAATGATCAACTAGGACCGATCAATGTTATAAGTGAAAAAGAAAAAAACTCAAAAACGACTCTTTTTAGGGTGTAGAATAATGATTCAACCCTTGTCCCAACAAATATTAGATATCATAAGAGAACCATTTCGAATTATCTACGCAATCCTTATACGAATTCCGTCTTACAAAGGATCCTCCTATGTAGTGTGGTTTCCAGATGTATTCAGGAAGCTTCAAGAACGCATGCTATATTATCCATAGGATTCTGATGTAGTGTGTTTAGATAGAGATGTATTTGGTGTTAGAGTTTTCAAACAACTATAATTTTCTTTTTGGATTGTAGGGTTATTTTTGGGATGCTAATTGCATTGCCCATAACGCTGGTTTATTACATTCTACTGGGGCTGTGATGAGAGCCATCCACAGCAATTTCAGAGACCGCAAAAACACGAAATTTCCAAAGCAGAGGGAGCAAATCCGAATCAAGGGTTTGGAAATTGCAGCATCGATCCGAAATGGGTATTCTAAAGAATTGTAAAATGATGTGTTAGTGAATTTGTGTCTTCGAGTTGTCATAATATCTCTCCTCTTCCATGCCCGATGCTTGTTACAGACAATTTTGAGAAGAGACAAGGGATAAAAGAGGAAGTGATGCGGTTTGACAGCAGCCATTGTTCTATTTTTGCTTTCTTTTGTTACCATGTAAAAGGAAATTTCCTGGCCACTAAATGGTTTGTGGCGACTGTTGTGTTGCCTTGTTCTTGAATCTGAAGTTTGGACTAATCCTTCCGCTTTGTAGGCCGCAGTCAGTTACAAAGTAAATAAAAAATAATAAACTACATTTTATAATAAAGAACATTAATGATAAAAAGAAAAAAAAAGAAAATTTATAAGATAAGGTATATGTCACTCTGAGAAATATTTTTTTTTTCATCTTTCTAGCATCTTTTCTTTTCTTACTAAATAAATACTCCCTAAATAGACCACGTAAAACTATGACTCTGCTACTATTGGGATATTTAGAGCACAACTTTACCCTATGAAATAAGAAAAATAATGTCAGCAAAACCATATTTAACTAATTTCCACCAAGCCTTTTGGACGGATTTTATCATTACAATTTATATAATTAATCAACCTTTTGATGTCATGCATCATCTATAACTCTACTCCGGAGTGCCAAGCATTCTCTCCTTTCACTAATAAATGTGCCGTTTCGCTTCTTCTAGAAAGTGTAGCGTCACCTTTTGCTCCAGTATAACAACAGCCGGTAGTAAGTGGCGTGACCAAGGGCTCCATTCATGTGGGCATGCTAGAAAAATAGAGAAAAATACAGAATTATTAGAAGTATGTATAATATATAAATATTACATTACATTAATTTATTATTTATATTTTCATTATATGTATTTGATAATTTTACTTTACCTCAACGTATCCTTAAGCTTTGTTTGGTAATAAGAAAAAAAGGTAGAAATCTTTTTTCCATTCTTTTCGTGCCTTTTTTTTTAAATAAAAATGATATAGCAGCTATCTCAAGAATTTTATTTATTATTAATTTTCTTTTTAATCATCACTTTTATCTTTTTATTTAAAATTTCAATTCATTTATCTCTATTTGCTTTATTCTCAATCATCAACTTCTTTCATACCGTTCTCATCTTTTTTCTTTATTTTTTCCGATTATACATTTCCCCCTATTTTCTACCTCCCCCCACCCCCCTCTTTTTCCAATTTCTAAACCTAAGCAACGGAGTAGACGATGCCATTGCGAGAAGAAAACGACACATATGCAGTAACTCCAATGTTATCCATCATGGAATGCCTCGTGGCATCCAAAAAGCACTTTTTAAGCGCATAGTCTTCAAAAGAAAATTAGAAAAGTGACTTTTTCATGCCACTTGTCCCTCTCCCACTGTATAGTTATTAATACAAGAAAAAGCGCATTGTATCTCATTCCTTGTTAAACAGCATTTGGTGGGTCTGCCTATTGAGCTGGCAAAGCCAATCACAACCTCTGATGTGGAAAACCACAGGAGACCCCCAAAGTAAAAGTTAAAAATTTCCCATCTCTGTCTGTTAAAAGCATTTCACAACCTATTACTCGGCAGGATTTGATGGGCTCCGTGGACATATTTACTATTGAAATCTGCATCCATTCCATCTTGTCTAATTTTAATCCCCGGATTAATGCCATAGGATTTGGGTCAGGTTGGAATGATTTAAGCATTTGAATTCTGTCGTGGATGTGTCTGTGGATGGATGTGCAAAGAAAATCTATGCAATCGAAAAGATCCGAGCTTTGGAGGCTACACACCAGGCAAAATAAAAGTTGATTGATTATCAACCTCCTGACATATCCAATCCAACAGTTTTCACACTCCTTATAAGTTAACCACGGATATCATGCAATACATTCCCTGCCAGCATTTGTGGCAAGGGTTTTTCAACCACGGTGGATGGCTCCACTCAAATCTCGATGGTTTACACATATCATTTTAATTACCAAATGATACAGGCTGTTGGAATAATGTATCCAAGTTATTTGTAAGAGTCTTTAATGATGCAAATCTAAGCATCAGACCAACTTTAGGCTTCAGATGTTTCTTAATTTAGTAAAATATTATTTAGATATTTGATTGAAAGATTTCTAGAAATCGTTGATTTAGCTAATTTAAGAGGATACAATGAATTAAATCTTTGGTAGAATCCCTAATCAAGTAGATTTATGCCAAAAATCATGCATAAACTTTTCATGATTTATTTCAATTATGTTATTTTAAATAACAGTTAACAAGTAATATTAGCAAAGAGTCATTCAGTTTTTTATTTATTATTTTGGCATTTCAACTTTAACTTCGTCAAATATAATTAAAAAATTTTAAGCCTTTTATATAAGTCATATCAAACGGTCTCTGCATATTTGACTTTAATTACTTACTAGTGTAATATAGTTATCATTAGTTATCAGCTAACAAGCTCCAGCTAAATCAAACAAAGCCTACATTAGGGTGAGTGCTTGGGTATCAAGAAATAAAAGATTTTTTTAAAAAAATGAGGAAGGGGATGTAAAAATAAATTGGATAAAGAAAATAGCCTGCGTTTATAAGAACGATACACAATAATAAAGAATATAATTATTAAAATAAAAATATATCAACGTAAAGGAAAAAAGCAAATTTTTATAAAAACACATTATTACTTACCTCTAGACGAGCATGCCTTCAATGCAGTCTTCCATCAGCGGTGTGACCCACCAATTGGACTTTTTCCATTTGAGCGTATGTGCCACGCGTGGGTTGGTTTAGCACAAGAAGGATCGAAAAGGCAGAGCAGGGGCGTCTGACCATGCATTTGCATTGGGTGGTCATTGTAGTGAGGAGAGGGTCCCACCATTAAAGGGCGTGTTCGATTGGATGTGGACCGTTTTCGCATATCAGGGGACAGCCATTCCCCTTACGTCGCCATCGGATTTTACATTTTCATTGCCCTTTTCTCATCATCCCTCCTCTCCTCTCCCTTTCTACGAAGGCCTAACTAACGCTCCCAAGGCATTGTCTTCCACGAGGAAATACCCCCATAATCCCACCCATCCAGCCGCTCGGCCCCATCTTCTTTAAGGGACCAGATCTTCTAGATATTGGCTGAGCTGGCAGCAGGGGTCCGAGTCGCCTCTGCAAGTCGATGGTGGGCCAAATCGCATTTACCCTGTTGTTTTTTTGTTTTTTCTGTTGGGGGTTGGTGATGTAAATGGTGATTACCGCATGCAAATGAACAGTTTAGTCCATGATTGACGTTGAGCCACAGAAAAATCCGGTGATGGGATGGATAACAAAATCTTTTAATGGGTCATAATTTCAGGAAACGCAGCGAATCCTATGTCTGGCCTACCGCAAGGGATGCTGGACTCGTGGAATGCTGCACACGAGCGGTTCTCGCAAGTGTGTGTTTGGTAATTTCATTTCCCCTTATTTTAACAACTTTTAACTGGTGTGATACATAATTACTTGAATGAGCAAATTTTTCTTTATTATTATATATATTTTTAATTTTTGGCCATGATTTTTTCTTCTTTATTCACTATATTTCCAATCACCACTTTCATCTTTGTTGAATCATTTTCTTTTTTCTTTTTACTTATCCTTTTGTATTTCTAATTTTTTTTTATTTTTTCTATGTCTTTTACTAATTCCCAAGTGGGCCTCGTGGATGCTTAGGTGGATTCTATTTTTTCATCGTGATGTCGCGAGGGAAATCTGACATGAAATAGAATAATTAGAACGTAATGATGAATGACGTGGAGGATTAATTAATAGAAAATACAGTTTAAATGAACTAATTTCGGCTGTTGATCCAACGGCTGACGTCTATTTTTTGCTCGGATGTTGATTGCTGGATTTGACCGGTGCCGTTGAATTCGGCCGCCTGCGCATGAGTAGGCGGGCGAAGCATCTGAACTGACAGTGGAGAAGGAGGAGCTGCAGAGGCAGAGGCGGCTGAGTCTCACTCAACCACAACGGTTGATTATTCCCTCACGAACCGCACGAGGCATGATGCTATGCATTGACTAGGGCGACAACATTCCATCACGTAGCTCTTCCTCTTTTTTGGGACCTCTGTGGACCCCCCAGCTGTACAGCTGTGCCTCCCACTTTCGGTGCACATTGACGTCCTGTTAATCCACCAAAATGCATCTCATCTTAAATCTCAGCCGTTCATTCGTTAGGAAGAGATGCTTCTCCGGCCCCAAAGTGATTGAGCCAGTTGTCTATCGGATTTTAAGTTGGATTTAAATCGATTGATTCAAATCTAAAGATGGAGTGAATTTTCATTTTTTAATGGTTAACATGGTTATTTTTATGTAAAAATGGTCTATATTTAAATTAAAATAATTAATGGGCATGTAATTGTATCACAAAACACTGCTTGAATGTTCAGTTTTGACTGGATTTTATAGCTTACATCATGATCAAGGCTATGTAAAGGTATTCTTAGATCATGCTCTACGTAATTTTGAATCTTAATGTACAAAAGGTTAAATTATGAAGATGGATCTTATAAATTAAAGATTTAACTAGATAAATGTCCTTTAAGAGTCGAATTCTGACCAAATTTATTATAGACTTTTGTATACTTGAGGTTATAGAAGGATATTCTCGAATCATACTTAACTTGATCTTGATAGTTAGTAAATCAAATTAACTTGATAGATCATATTTTGAGTGTTTTCACTTTAGAAGTATATTATGCAAAGTATAACATAATAAATTTTTCTTCATTAGGATCATAAAAGGGGTCTTTTAGCAAAATATATTTAAAGTTACATTTTTGCGATTTGAGAATTTATGGGGGAGAATATGCAAAAGCAAAAAACATACACAGGGAAAATAAAAATGACCCTTTTTTTAAACCGTTGTAGGCAGGCTGTATTTGGTTCGGTAACCAGGGCAGAGAATCACGAACCCCACGTTCTTCCCTTTTATCTTCTTTCCCACTAGGCAGCAATGGAACGAGGTTGGTCATTACAGCAGATTTTGGATTGTAGCAACAGAAGCTTATATGCAATTCCAAGAGGAATTGTCTGGCATACTTCCATAGATATCTCCTTGGCGTCATTTCCATTGCCCGACAGATTTCACATCACTGATTGGAATCGAAGCAGCACTATTGCATATCCTTACCCCATTCGCTTTCTCTTCTCCATCTACAGTCAATTTCACAGGAAATACCCCTTGAAAAGTTGCTTGGTGCTCTTTAAGCACTGTTGTAAGTTGTAGTGCGCCTTGCCAAAGCACTACAAAGACCCCAAGGTATTTCTCGTAGGTGGCCTTGCCTTTTCCATGCTGGCTACTGAGAATGTCAACTTTGCTGAGAACAATACCGACCCAAGTGGTCGATCTATGTCATGGGATTCATTTCATACTCTGATTGTGTATGATGCTTGATGTTTTGCACTCTTTTAAGACGTCCCATTCTCATAACTTGTCCTCTTGGAATCTGTAGAGACCAAGATAAAAATGTCACCACTTGACAATCAAAGGCCAGATTGGTTGAGAAATTCACACCATGATTTGATTCATAGAATTGCATTTTTTCCCAGTTCAGTTGCTTAATGGTTTGGAAACCAAAAAGAAGTAATTTTAGTCCATGAATCTTTTAAACTGGTGCCATGTCTTGGAACAATTAAGCAAATTGTTAGCCACACATGAAGTTTCCCGGGGGTAAATTGTAGCTGCCTGAGTCATATCCAATTGCACTTTATTAAAGTTGTTAAAGCATCAAAGTAATTCTCTTTAAATCATTCCATAAATGGACTACTTGATTTTACTAATGAAAAAGATGAGATATGTTGTAAAGCACAAAAGGCCAATATGTCAATTTGAGTTGATGTAATCAGGTATTTTTCCATGATGACAAATGCACTCAGTTTTTTTCGAAATAGACTGCCACTATGTTATGGCTATGTATGTCATGAATGCAGACTTCACAGACAAGGTATTCCAGCAGTCAATATTTATATTAGTACTACTGAATATCAGGCTACCATCTAATCATCTTCAGAACCGGTCTTCAACTCTACCAAAATAAGGGCATTTTTGCAGATAGTAAATAGTAAGACGCTTATGAGTTGCAAATAAAATCGATTGTTTTAAAATTTTGAAGTATAATTGACTTGTTTTCATGATTTAATGCGTTATTTTAAAGGTATAATTGACTTACAAAATGTGAAGGTATAGTTGCATTTATCTCGTCCTACTTAAACCCTTCATTTCATTGGTGCAAGGATATGCCATTTTTTTTTATTCAAAAGATACATGATATTGACAAATAAAATTAGTTGCATGCAAAAGAGCCATAAATATCACTAAAACACGTGTAAACCATAATGGAATTTGCTCTCAAAGTACCCATGCGATAAACGTGGTTATTTTATTTCACAGAGGAATTGTATATTCCCTTAAAATGAGGCACCCAGATCCGATTTCGGTATGCATTCTTACTAGAATCTATTTTAAGCGATAATCGACAATTTGTAAACGGCTATCGGATGTGCTGAGTGGTGCCATGAATATAGTCCAAACACATTCAATGGATGCTTCTTGTATTGTCACAACCAAGGCTTGAAGGCCAGACTAATGTCCTCATGTCGACCAACCCAGCCAATCATTCTTATGAAGAATCCAAGCCATTAGGACCTCTTAGAACAGATATCAAGCTATCCATACTCCGTAGATAAATGTCGGGTATCCAAGTAATGTTGTATGTCTCTTGTTCTGATCCATGAGCTGGACAGCTCGGATACATAAAATTGTTGGCGTAAATTAGGTTGGGTTTAGGTTCAACCCGAAATCTGAAGAATATGTACATCCCGAAAATGGGTTAAGTTGGGTTCAAATGATGGGAAAATCAACTCCATCTAATTTGTAATTTGGGATGAGTAGGCAGGCAATCTGGTTGCACCTAACCTTATTAATCTGACTTAAAATATCCCTTAATTATCTAAACTAATGTGCAACTTGGGTTGTGTCAACCCGAATTGTACCATTTCGATCCAAATTTCAAGTAGGTTGGGATTTGTTTTTTGACTTCTAGGGTTGAGTTGGATAAAAATATCTAACACAATTTGGAAATGAGGCTGGGGCTGAGGTAATGGAGCTATTACCCAACTCATTTTTAATAACTTTTTCTTTTTTAAAAAAAGGGTTCAACTCTTAGCCCCATCTCATGTTGTTGAAAATAAGACTATGACTTCAAAACCAACCTAACCTCATGTCCTTTCTTTCTTTCGAAAGTTAGTGCTAACTTAGGCTTATCTTTTAGCATATTAATCATTATATATATATATATAATTTTAACACTAATGTAAAAAATTTATCTTTTATAACCATATTTGTTGCAATTAATAGATATATTAAATATTTTAAATGTATAGGTATAAGAGATGTTAAGTTAAAATTTTGACTTAAATTTAACCTGAATTCAATTCAAACTTAAAATTTTTTTGTTGTGGTAGAATTCAACTCGACCCAACTTTTTCATAAATAGGGTTGAGGTCAAATTTTTACATACAGTTAGGATTATATTAATTCCAACGTATCCCAACCTAAACTATCCCCCAGCTGCAAGCCCAGATATTCGCCATGTTCACCACCCCATTTTTTCTTATATTTCAATATTAAAAATAATTCTTTTAATATTTTATATATTGCACTTAACATGAAACATTTGCTTAAAATTAATTTAAAATAAAAATTAACAGATTGAAATTATTAACTCCGACCATCAGCCAAAATTCAAGCTTGACACCAATCCATTGACTTAGGATTATATCAGAGTTGAATTTAGGTTGTAAAAAATGAAACTAGGGTTGAGTTAATCCCAACCTTAGTCAACCACACTCAATCCACACCAGTAGATCAAATAGGCCCCGCATCTACCTCATACCACGTTGCTAATCAAGATGGGTAACAGCTAACTTTGTTCCCGGGCAATTAATGGGTTTGAATTATTGGATTTGGAAGGCCTGAAAGGGCACTTGCGATCTTCCACCAGGATCGATGTGGGTGGGGAAATGGACGCTAGATTGCGACGAATGTTCGTTGGATTGATTGAATGAGGAAGATAACGTAAAAAGAAGAGCAAATCTCAGGCTTAGGTATGTGTCGTTTGGTCACCAAACATTAACTTCCGAAGTGCATGTGGTATCTTACATAAGCACGGCAAGAGCAAGGCAAGGTGTGACTTCCTTTGGTATAGCCATCATGGCAAGGGGAAACTTATCTTGTGAGCATCTGGAATCAAGGGCATTGGGACAAACACTTAAATCTTTTTGGAGTTAAAGGTGTTGTGCTTGTGTGAGCACCCACAAGCAGCCTCAAACATGGCAAATGGGCCCTCAAAATGGCTGTTTGTGGAAGAAAGATGTTGAGCCACATTCATTCCCATCATGAATTTGGATAGTATTATTGAGACCCCCATTATTCTTTCTCTCGTGGATTCTAGAGGTATTATTAAGAAAGAGAAAATGCACACCAACAGGAAAATGTTGTATGCATCAGAGAATTTAGCTACTCCCCTGTTCTTGTACATGGCTTCTCATAATCTGTGAGCTATGCCACATATATATCTCATTCCAAGAAAATAAAGATGGGCCACATGCCCTGGGTGATCAACGCACTTACTCAGAAAGGCACAAAAACAACAAATGGTGTCTTGAAAATGCTCACCATAATTCATAGGCAAGATGCTTTTAATTAGATGATGTGAAGGAGCAAAACCATCACAAGTACAAATTCTCTATAGTATCCAACTACAAGACCAGCCTAAAGATCCAATACCTTAGTAGCCTTACCCAAGAGTGGAAGCACAACAAATGCAAGAACTAATTCAGAAGAAATAAAGAATGAAATGGAAGTAAAGCAACACAAACAACTTACAGAAATTCAAAGCTTCCGAACCTTATCATTAAGATAACCAATGCCACAACATACACTATACAAGACTTACCTAGGACTCTTAACCATGAGAGCCTTGTTTTGCAACTTAGGTTCCATTCCCTTACAAGTGATGTTCATAGGTTTATAAAATATAGAATATTAACCAACTAAGATGCATTTTAACTCACTATCAAGCCACATATCCCTAATTCCCCCATGTGGAGACACATGTCCTATAT
>JAYJMB010088911.1:0-18686 GCA_036873735.1 Pouteria campechiana | reverse complement strand
CTTATAGAAGAGTTTAAGCCTCTCAGGCTGGAGGTAATCCCCAATGATGTATGGCTGGAACCATGATGGCTAGTGGTGTATCCTTTTAGGATATGGGAATACGTCCTTCGGATGCTCTTCCATTTCTTTCTGCTTTACATGTTTGGTCTGATGGTTTCACCCCTTACACGTCACCGACGGGACTTCAGGGATGTCTTTTGGGTAGACAAGATCCCAACCTTCTTCATCAGCCATGACTTTCTTTTACACCTCTTGGCTAAAGGCTTTCGAGAACCGATGATTGGATTCCTATTCCAGCATTACTAAATCAAGAATTTCTTTCATTAATATGTTGTTGGATGTTGCCTGCGCATCCTTCTTTGGAGTAACTATTCCACTCTTCATGCAATGGTTAATAATTCTCCTCACTACCTTGCATTTAACCGTCAGGTGATTGATACCCCGATGGTAATGACAGTATAGGGGGTGGTTCACCTTATCCACCTTTGCTAGGAATAGGGGTTCTGATAGCCTTATATTGCCTGATTGAATGAGCCCCAATAGGATTGGTACCACTTTCTCATCAGAGTACTGGTATTTTGGTTATGGAATCTCCCTTTTCTTCGACTGTCTATCATTACCACTAGTTTTGGTCTCAGTGGTGTTGACAGAGATGTTCTATTTGCTTCTTTCATATTCTTTCTTTTTTGATCGGAAAGTATTTTCTTTTTGCTTGTCATCCTGGGCTTTGCTTTTTCCAGAGAGGGAAAGGAGGCATACCTTTTGGGTTGCCTCATTAGCCAACTCTCAGAAAGTAGCGATTTGCTCATTTATCAGGATTGTGAGGTCAACCTTAATGCCATTGCAGCATAGGTGGACTCTTTGCTCATCTGTTAAGGTTACCTCACATTTGCTAGCCTCTTTCTGCCAGTGAGAGATGAATTCCTCTACCAATTCATCATCCCTTTGCCTCATAAGGGAGAGGTCAGCTAATGTCACATCTTTTTTAGTCACAAAGAACCTTGCCAGAAATAGGTTCTACATGTCATTCTAGGTTTTGACTGACCCTGCTGGAAGCATCAAATACCACTGGAATGTCATCCCTTGAGCGATGAGCCAAATAACCTCTAGCAGAGATTGTGATAGACAACATAGTTTCCCATCTTGAGAGTGAAGAGGGTGAGATGATGCTGGGGATCATCCATTCCATCAAATGTATGAAAGTCTACAATCTGGAAGCCTGGTGGGAAGGGCTCGTTCTTGATCTCTAGCGGATATGGCTGAGGATAAATGTTTGGCATTTGAGAAGGCAGGTTTATTTGTCATTGGACCATCCAATCATTCATCATCTCATTAAAGTGTGCCATGGGATCCGGGTTCATCTGATATGGTTGTATGTGCACATTTGTGCTGAACAGTTGTTGTGGAAAGTTTGCACCAAATGGCTATGCATGAACATTAACATTGGGTGGCTGCCAAGGTGAAGCAATGGGAGAGGCGAGGGGTGAGGCATCTAGTCCTAGGGGATCTCCTATTGGTGGGTTAAAGATGAACGGTCCCGATGGTGTAATCGTTCCCATGGAGGGAAGGTTGAGAGGACATGTAGCATTGGATGGTTGGCCAGGATTTGAGGTTTGGCCAACATTCTATTGTGCGTATGCCTCTCTTAACTACTGATTTTCAATCTCAAGCAGCTCCAATCATCGCATTATCTCTTCTATGGAAGTGGGAGCTACACTTCCCTCAACCATGTAAGATGTAACTGTTGGGATAAATTGATGTCTGTGCATCAATTGGCGGGGAGATGTAGACACTTGATCTTCTCTTCTAGTATCTTTCAATAGAGAATGAAATATTGGGGGAGGCACTATGGATCTAGCCATCGAACTCATGATGGTTCCTTGATGAGGTGGGCTAGGCAATGCCGGCAACAAGTTCCCATTGACCGAAGTGGTGCATTGACTAACAGGTTGCACTTTCCTCTTCTTCTGGTCCATTTTCCTTGGGCTACCAGAATCGGCCCTTCTTTCTCTCTTTTCTGCCTCTGATGCCTTCTTTGGCATCTACAAGGTGCCTGTTCTGTCAATCTCTCTTCTCTGAGAATAGCAGAGGTTGGCTAAAGCAGAGAACATATTGCTTTCTCAATATTTATCCTAGGATAGAGATGGTCTTCTCACTATGGCGGTGTGCTTCTCGGATGGCAACTTCCATCCTTCTTCCTTTTCTTAAATAGTCAACCTGCAGGTTGACCTCTTCTTGGACTTTCCTTTCTACACCATCCGTCTTGCATTTCCATTGGCAGGTTGAACATAACCCTTGAAAACTTTGCTCTGAGCATTCCTTCCAAAGGGGCCAGCAGGTTTGGGATTGAAGGGAGCTCATGTCTGTCTTCCCTTGATTGCATTGGCGAGGTCGATAGCTACAACCTTCTTTTGCTTTATCGAAATAGAGACCCGAGTACTCCCAGTCTTTAGGAAGTTTGGGATGGTATTGTGGACAAAGTCATCTCCAACGATCCTAGGAGCATGAGGGGAAATAGTTTTTCTCCTTTGCCTCCTATTTTTGTTATGCTTCTTTTCAACCTTGTTGTTGGAAGTTGAGTTAGTAGAAGTCACTTCTAGAGCTGCTAGGGCAGCCTCCAATGTTGCTGGAATTGTTCTGGAAATTGTCAACGTAGCTCCGGGTGAGGGGAAAATCCCTCTTGTAGATGGCAGGTGCCAGGCCGATCGACACCATAATAAAGGAGTGGGGAACACTCCTTTCAAAGTCATGTAGGGTGTTGATGGTGAAGCCGCCACCTGGCAGAAATCTGAAAGCAAGTGAGCTCGCCATCAGGATTGATCTTGAGAGAAGAACGAGAATAAGTTATAGAAATGACTGAAGATCTACAAAGAGTAATAAAAGAGCTTAGTCAGTTTCATGGAAGAATAAAGTCTCTAAGATGCACAAGTGTTACTTTTCCTTAAAGATGAAGGGTGGGATGATTCACGTCGGGTTCACCATTTTTGTAACAAGTACAAAAAGAGGAAGAAATAAAAAAAATGAAACAACATTACAAGATTTATCATTTTTCGAATGAATCAAACAATTTCCATTTTTATCGATGGTCCTCAATTGATTACACTTGCTTTGTACGTCAAAAAAATTATATGTTCACATCCTAGACCATAAGTGATCCTAATTACATCACCATAACGGAGAAAACCCTTGATTAAAAGGAAAAGTATAATGCATCTTAGAAATTCTAAAATAAAATACACACACTCTCTCAAAATAGATGTGTGTTGTCTTTAAGATCACCAAGCACATTATGATGACTTGATATTTAGGAGATCGCCTCAAGTCAATGGGTGGACAGGATGACACAGTTCTAGACTAGGTTGCTAGACACTAGGTCAACTTAGAAAATGGGTGTTTTGATCCAATTGGTTTTTTTTGGGTGGAATCAAGACCGGGTGATTTTTATTGTTTAGACTGTAAGAAACCATAGAGACGGTAGGTGTTTTATGATCCGATAGGCATATCCCAGAAGGACTCAAGACCGAGTGATCTTTACTATGTTTAGACCTAAAAGAGATCAAAAGAAAATAGGTGACCTACGTTTGGTTCAGCTTTCTCTCATTACTATGAGAAGCTTAAGAAGAGTGGGCCAGGTTAATTGGGTTTAGCTCGGCTCTCTCAATTGCCCATGAGAAGCTTAGGAAAAGTGGGACCAAGATGACTAGATTTGGCTCGGCTCTATCAATTACCCATGAGAAGCTTAAGAAGAGTGGGACCAGTATGATTGGATTTGGCTCAACTCTCTCAATTACCCATGAGAAGCTTAGGAAGAGTGGGATCAGGATGACTAGATTTAGCTCGGCTCTCTAAATTACCCATGAGAAGCTTAGGAATAGTGGGATCAAGATGATTGGATTTGGCTCGACTCTCTCAATTACCCATGAGAAGCTTAGGAAGAGTGGAACCAGAATGACTGGATTTCACTATTTTGATGAATGATATATGCTAAGGTTTGACTCAGTGAGTCATAACTCAGTAAGTCATGGTGAGTCACGACTCAATGACTTGGTCCTAGACTTAGGCTTTTGAATGAGTTGATGAGTGGTATTTTCCAATATCCCATGGAAAACTGCAAGCATATGATCTCTGTCATTTATACTATGAGAGGCCAAAGATCCAGGTTACATGAATTAAGCCAAATTATACTTTGAGTTAATTAAGCCTAATCATATTAGCACTAATGATAGTAATTACTGCTAACAATAGTTCTTTGTTAATTTAAGATAATGTCATTAATTTTTCAATTTTTAAGGCAATTACATGGTTTAATCAGGGTTTAAACAGGTTTTAATGTATTTAAAATATCTAATTCAGCATTATCCTGTTGTCCATTAGCCATATGGGACCCACCATTACCACAGCATGAGTGGGACCCATGTGTATACCATAGTGGGGCCATGGCAGAGTGCCCTCAGGCGCTAGAGAGATTACCAGTGGCCAAAGGCCACCGATGTCAAGTGAGGCACCTGCCTCTTGAAGACTCCTCAACCTCCTCCTTCAGAATCTCTCTCTAAAGAATTCTTCTTCAAAAATCCTCCTTTCTCAAGAAGAGGGAGGGGTATTTATAGACTTGAGGTCCTCTGGGGGTAGTTTAGAAATTTTAGTTCCAACATAGGGGCATTATTGGGATGCCATCTTCAACATGAGGACATTTTGGGTATTCTTAGAAAATGTGCCCAACTTCACCAGTGGGGGTATTTTGGGAATTCTTGAAAAATGAGCTCAATTTCACCATTTGGGCAATTTGAAAATTTCAGCTTCAACATAGGGGCATTCTTGGGATACCAGCTTTAACATGGGGGCATTTTTAGGAACTCTTGGAAAATGGGCTCAGCTCCACCATTTGGGCAATTTGGGAATTCTAGTTTCAACATAGGGGCATTTTTAGGATGCCAGTTTCAACATGGGGGCATTTTTGGAAACTTTTGAAAAATGTGCCTAGCTTCACCAGTGGGGATATTTTGGGAATTCCAGTTTCAACATAGGGGCATCTTGGGCATTCTTGGAAAATGTACCTAGCTTCACTATTTGGGCAGTTTGGGAATTCCGACTCCAACATAGGGGCATCTTTAGGAACGAGCTTTTCTTTTAATGTAATTTCCATGTATGAAATGGAAACTATACACTTATAATCCTAAAAACTGATGCAGGTTTTCTTCCCTCATTAATTGTATACATGTCTAAGTAGATGCAATTCAATTGATTTTGGTAATATACTTATTCTTTTGGTTGCATGAGTTGGGCCTCACACCTATGTGGGTAATGGCAGTCCTCTTTTGATAATCATGTAGATAGAAAGCTTTTCCGATTACGCAGATCGAATATGGTGGACAAATTTTTGTGTGATCTCGCAGCTTGGAAATTTTTGTGGTCGCACGACCCTAGCGATTTTTGTGATCACCCAACCTTGGCAATAATTCTTCCATGCTTGCTCCAAAGGCTCAGGACCTGAAGTTGTTTCAATTGTGCTACATGAAATATGCTCAAGCTTGTTTCAACTGTAGCTGCAACTACCTCACATGTGGAGGCCTTGAACTACGCGGGTGGAGAGCCATCAACGTCCATGCAACCAACATTTTTGTCGTTGGGAGAACATTTCAGCTGTGCAGTTTAGTGATGCTGATTTTGTTTATTTGTTGCGCAACGTGCGTCTTTACTATGCAACTTCAAGTGCATTCTTTCGCATCTCACTTACATGGGGTCATGCTGCACAATTTCAATCTGACGAAAAATCCCAGGTGATTTCACAAAGCCCGTCTACCCGGACTAGCAGGAGACTTGTCGGCTAAAGATGCTTCATTCAAACTGTGCAGCTAGGCTTGCGTAGGTGGAAGACCATCTTCGGCTGATAAATGAGCTGCGCGAGTTCATTATCCGCTAGAGAAGCTTTGGTCACATGATGGGAGTCACCTGCCTCTCCTGCACGCCATGTCAACTTTTGCGCGGCAAGTCATTCAGGCAACGTCGGACTGCTTCAGCCATCTCTGCCTATCGCCGGTGATGAACGGAAGCTGCCATTGCAACTTCCTAGCTGCCGAGTGGAACCAGTCTGGGTCCTCCATGGTCGCTCGCCGCTGATGACCGTCAGCCATTGCCTCCCCGATGAATCAGTTTTCTTTGTCTCCGGCTGTTGGAAGCGTGGAATTGATCGTCTATGTTTTCCGATGGAGTGGGAGAAGATGCACTATTGCTGCTTCCTGCGCCGCTGCCATCAGGCCATCCGACGGCCAAACCACTCTGGTCAGGAATTCTGTGACGACTTCTTGACCTCCGGAGACTCTTCGCCACGCCAGATCTTCACCCTTGTTCGCTGGAGGATTCAAATAAAGTTCAAAAAGCTCATCTGTTTTGGCCGTAACTTGCCGTTGAGATGCCGCCATCCAACCATCGAACAACCGATCTGTGCTGTCCAAAAAATTGGCCTCATTCTTCTGACTCTAGTGCTAACCTCATTTTATCGGATCCTTGCTCCCATTAGCCAAAAATATCAAAAAGGGCATTCAAAACCCATTGTCATTCTTACTTGCTGCCGGTGATGGGTTGCTCCTCTGGCAAACTGACCTGGCCTTCTTCCATCTCTGATTTCCATCATCTAACTAGTCTCCATTTTTCAACAGGGTGGGAGAAGATCACTGTTGCTACTTCTTATGCTGCCATCGTCCGACCACCGACAGTCAATTTGCTCTGGACAGAAAGTCAATGTCGTTGTTCCGATGTCGGTTTTGATTTTGCCGCACCAGATTGTCTTCTTTGGTCATCAAAAAGTTTGATCGAACATAAAAAAAATATTGGTTTTAGCCACAAATCGCCATTGCGATGCCGTCATCTAACCACCAGAAGGTCGATCCGCTCTAGCCATAATGTCTCCATCATCATCCTGATACTAGATAGTCTTTTGCCGCGCCAGATCCTTGCCTTTGGTCGCTGGAAGATGCAGGACAGGGTTGCTGATGTGGCCTTCTTCCTTGTTGTTGACGACGCTGCCACTGTACCCTTCTCGCTATTGAGCGAGACTGGCTTAGATCTTCATCTTCTGCTCACCGCGATGGCCGATGAAGTTGCCCAATTACTCAGACGGAGACGACGACGGGGGTGACGATGGGCAGGGTCAGCCGGGTGACGATGTCATCTCTGGAGTGATGCGTGAGCTCCTCAATGGCAGAGCACATGAGCGGAGCTCTCCCCCCCTCCCCACTATTTTATTTTCTGCCATGGGTTTTATTCAAGTCCCTACACATACGTCAAATAGAATATTTAATATAGATGCAATAAGGTAAAGAAGAGATCCAATCATACTTAAATATAGTTTTTAATTTACAAGTTTACCCTTTTCATCCTTATCCAACCTTGTTGATGTGCTCATTGGAGTGCTTGTTGCTTTAATTCTTTCATTTTGAACCTTTTTAGCATTTCTCTAGTATATTTGGATTAGCAAATGTAATTTCCATCATCTCTTTGTTTGATTTGTAATCCAAGAAAGTAGTTTAACTCTCCCATCATGCTGATTTTGAATTCAGCCTGCATGATCTTTGAGAAGTCTTGGCAAAGATCCTCATTAGTAGCACCGAATATAATGTTGTCTACATAAATCTAAACTGTCAAAATATTCATGCCAATTTTTTATGAATAAAGTAGTATCAACCTTTTCTTTTTTGAATTGATGATCATTTAAGAATTTACTCAACCTTTCATACCAATCTCTTGGAGCTTGTCTCAAACCATATAATGCTTTGGTGAGCTTATAGACATGATTGGGTTAATCATGACTTTTAAAACTAGGGGGTTGCATTACATAGACTTCCTCACTTAGATATCCATTTAGAAATGCACTCTTTACATCTAAAATAATTTAAATTCTTATAGGATGCAAAAGTAAGTAGCATTCTAATGGCTTCAAATCTTGCCACAAGAGCATATGATTCTTCAAAGTTGATTCCTCCTTGGGAATACCCCTTAGCAACTAGCCTTGCTTTATTTCTCACAATCAAGCCGCTTTCATCGAATTTGTTTCTGAATAACCATTTAGTTCCTATTACATCAATGTTCTTTGATTTTTGAACTAATTCCTATACTTTGTTCCTTTCAAACTAGTTAAGCTCTTCTTGCATTGCAATGATCTAGTTTTCATCACTTAACCCTTGATCAATGTAAGTGGGCTCAATTGTTGAGATGAAAGCATAATTACCATAAATGTTCTGCATGGACCTTCTTGTTTTGACACTATCATAGACATCACCTATAATTTATTTTCTAGGATGGACACTAATAAATCTCAAATCAATGGGAGGTTGATAGGGAACATTACCTGTATTTACCTCCTCCTTATTGTCTAAATTTTGCATATCTTCATATTTTATGGCATCTTCTTGATCTTTCAATCTAAGTTTCTTTATATTAATTGCAGCTTGATCTGCATCATTATCATACTCCTTTCTCGAGGTTACATTTGCTTCATCGAATTTAACATGTATAGACTCTTCTACAGCTTGTGTTCTCTTAATATATACTTTAAATGTCCTACTATTAAAAGAGTAACCGAGGAAGATAGCTTCATCACTTTTTGGATTAAACTTTTAAAGATTATCCTTCCCATTGTTCAACACATAGCATGAGTATCTAAAGGGATAAAAATATGAGATATTGGGTTTCCTTCCTTTCCAAAGCTCAAATGGGGTTTTTTTTAAAATTGTTCTAATGGTAACCCTGTTTAGTACATTACAAGTTGTACTTATTACTTCTCCCTAGAATCTTTTGGACAATTTACTCTCATTCAATATGGTCCTTGCTATTTCCAAAATTGTCCAATTTTGGTTTTTCACAACTTCATTTTGTTGAGTTTTGGGGGATGCAACAAAAGAAGAAAAATTTATCTGATTAACAAAGTTAGAAGAACAGATTAGTCTGAGGATAGAAAGGAAATATGAACAAAGAAGGGAGTGCAATTTCAGCTAGGCCAAGATACACAAATCAAGATTAAAGAACAAAAGAAGTTGCAAGAACAAACCCCTTCTGTTGCTCAAAGTGTGCAAAATAGTTGAAGATCTTCACCTTATCTTTGGATCAAAAGGTCGTCTGTTACAACAGACAAAGTTCAGCCAAAGCAAAAGATGATGTAGATGTTGCACTGTGAGCATAGACAAAGCTGAGAACAGACAATGTAATGCTTGGATTGAAAATGGGCTATAACAGACAAAGGCACGATTGTCTACAACTCATGATAGACAAATGCGACATACAAAATATTTTATCCAAGACAAAGCAGAACACACTTCGTCTATCGCTTACACTAGATGAATGTCATACTTCGTTTGTTCAAGTAAGTTGAAGTTAGCTTCATCTAGCACCTTCAACAGACAATAAGGAACAGAAGAAGAAATAACACTTCGTCTATTCGTGCAAGACTGAGCAAACTTTATCTGTCACCTCCAACAGATGACGAAGAATAAAGGAAGCACATCCTACTTTGTCTATTCGTATTAAGGGAATTGTTTGTCAATCGATCAGCTCATCTTTGTCAGAAACAATTCAAAGTTAGTTTGTTATCTTTAACAGACAAAGTATATACATGAAGGACAATCAATAGACAAATCTTCTAAGAGGAATTGATATAGACTTGGACATGTTTGTCTCTCAGTCAGTTCGACTTCATCTGTGTCATTCAAAGTTCGTCTGCTACTTGCAACAGACAAATCATTCTTATGGAAGTTCAACTAACAGATAAACCTATGAAGAATTCCTCTACAACTAATGGCAGACAAATGCAGACAAAGAGAGACCATGACTTGTTAGAGAAAAACTCAATTTATTGACTAACATACAAATAGCATCTGCACTCGTGCCATTATTGTGTTGACTTATGTCAGTCACCATTTTCGGCAATAAGCGGTGCTATATGACTTTCAAAGCTGTGATGAGTTAAACAAGGAACACCTTTTTATACAGCTCATTCTCCTTTTTAAATAGTGATGCAATAGCTTGAGACAAATCAGAAAGACCTGGACTTCAACGATAGAAAACTTAAACGATCTTATTCATTCAATGATGCTCTCGTTTCTACAATCAATGGATCCCATCTCCTTTAACGGTTGAGATTTTGAAGAAGCAATTTAAGGAGAAGAAGTGAGATGATTTGAAGGTGGTGAAGAAACCCATTCTAATGAGCTTAACTTTATGCAAATCCTTCCACCCATGGCTAAGAGTTTAAACCATCATATATCCTTCTTGAGCTTATACCTTCATATCCATATGGTCATTATCTTTAAAATTTGGAAAGATTTTTATGTATTACATAGAGGTGAGAGAGAGATCATAACATCCCCTATGACTCATTGTAACACTTTTTAAAGTGTCATTTTCTGGTTAATCTGAAAACCAAAGAGTTCATGGTAAATGAGATAAACCACATTGTAATGAGTTATTGGTGATCTCTAGAAAACCATCAAGTTTGCTAGTGAGCTTCAAAACTAATGAGTTAGTAGTGAGCTTGGGAAAACAACCAAGTTTGCTTGTAATCTTTAAAACGGTTGAGTTTCTTGATAAGCTCATAGAATTAGAAGAGTATCGGGGACACTTGTGTATACCTCCTCGAGGTGGAATCCAGAAGAAGTGTCGGGGACACTTACGTATTCCATTATACAGGGTATAGTGGAACCCAAGGTATAATGAGTTTACGCTCTTGGAAGAGTGGATGTAAGGATGGGGTCCTGAACCACTATAAAAATTATCTTGTCTGTGTGTATGTGTTTGCTTTATTTCTCTGCACTTTACTGTTCTATTATTCATCTTACGTCACACCACACATAAGCACAAAAAGAGAAATAATCTAACAGGGGTGAAGCAAAGAATTTTTATTTACCCAATTTGCCCCTCCCCTCTTGGGTTAAGCTATCTTACGAGACTCTACATATTACACGTCTTCTTGAGGAGGGACTAGTGTTAGAAAATTCTAACACGATACTTAATTATCTCACTGGCTACTCACCACGTCAGACCCCATGCCGATAGAAATGCCTATTAAGTAGGTCCTAAGAATATAGGATTGTATAAGGCATGTTTTCCTAGAGTCCTCTTCTAGGAATGAGATTGCATCTCTCTTGCGTACAACCTATGTACTCATCCCGGCTATCGCTCTCGCTCAAGTTTAAAAGGATGAGGTATGCACCCTGCCAAAACGTAAGCTCTGGCTACTATTTATACCCTCTAAAAAGAGTCGTTCACTGGCTTGAGCATTGGAGTGTTCATGCTGGGAACACACCTGGTGTCCTGTGACCTTTGTTCAGTCTTGTAGGATTTTCGACATTATTCATTCAAGAGCCACATCAGTATTCAATTTGTGGACAACCCAAAGAATATATATATATATATATATATATATATATATATATACATGTGTGTGTATTAACTGAGAGTCCATAAAAACAATGAGTATAGGCTACCCATCAAGATATGCAAATTTTATATTTGATAATTATTCAAAAGACTATAATAATATTTCATTAGATTGACTATTTTTTAAGCATCGTGCAAATCTATAAATCCAAACAAGTAACATTAAACAATGGAAAATAATTGTTGTTGCCTCATTCAGTAGTTAAAAAATAATGAATGACTTACTTTTTCAACCACACATGTCAACCGAAATCAACCCCAAACTGACCTAATTCTCTAAGGGTTATGTTGTAACTTTTAAAATAATGCTAGGGTTAAGATTGGATTAAATTTTTACCTATAGGGTTAGGGTTGAGTTGACTCCAACCCAAGTCAACCAGACCCGGTTTACACCCTAACTTGCTGCTGAGTCATTTTATTTTTTATTTTTGCCAAGCTTCATGCAACTTAGAATCCTTGATCAACTAGGAATGCATCTTCAATTAGAAATGCTTCTCAGAAGATCTAGGATGCGACGCAATAGGACTGTTCAAACTATTAGGCATGCCCTATTAGAATACTTTTTAGAGGGAGGTGGCACACCAAGCCCTTTTATCACATCCGCATACATGTATTGCTAATTGTCATATTTAGATTTTAATGGACGTATAAAGCCAAATGAAAAAAATTTATAATGTATCAATATGTTTTATTTATGATCGATTTATTAGTATTATGATCGATTTTTTAAAAATTTTAGAGGGACAATTGCCCACCCACGCGTGAACGTGGCTCTGCCACTGAGTCAGAGTTATACGAAAGCAGACCTCCGTTGAGGCATGGGAGATAATGGATGGCCCACACTAAAGGTGGGCTAACGTGGATTAACTGCTTTGATGATGGAAGATTTTAAGCTCTATTCCTGCCCTATATTGTAATAGACTTGTCATGCAGTTGAGTTAGGTTGGCTTGAGATAAAAGAAATTAAACTCAAAAATACTATTATTGTATTATTATCTGAAGTCATGCTGCATTATGATCGATAGCTATTTTATTTCTCTTATAGGATTAGAAGTTTGATTTTAACAAATCAAACCAAACCGATCTTGAAAAAAGTAAGATAAGGTTAACCCAAACTGAATAAATCTAAATATAAGGTGGGATAGTATTTTTACAAATATAAGGGGAGAGTCAGCCAAGGGTAGGCTCAACCAACCGTCCAACCAAACTCAACCGAACCGAATTGAGTTACACCCGTACCTGACACAATCGACTCGGATGTCCTCCAGATTAGCAGGTGGGATTCCCATCTACGAGAAAATGCACCGGAAATTCAGGTGAGGAAGAGATGCATGAACCATCATCACTTAACCTTATCTGATGCTTGGTGTTTAGGCTGCAGATGAGGTTACAGCTCAGCATCAATGGAAGAAGAGTCAGCCTGTGCTGGTTATTCTTCTTAGATTATCGGGCCACTAATTCGTGCAGACAGATATATGAACCGACCTACAACTGGTCCACCTCCTTTACGCAATTACTACAGCGATGGAAATGTCGTGAGAGGAATGCGGAAGGCACACGTCTCTTTGATATGGATCACATGCAGATGGTAGATATGTACAACAGCCACTTGTCGAATGCCTTGCCGTGTTTTCCTAGTTTATCAGTTACTGATTTTCTTATTTATTTTGCTCATCAGATGATGACAGCTGATTGGCCGACCATATCATCAAGCCATTTAGATCATGAAATTGGCCCACGGCATTTAGTGGAGGTCAGGGACGTAAGGACTAGTAGCTGAAGACTACTAATTTTAGACGAAGAAAGCAGAATTAATGGAAAATGACAGTGAAGCCATTTAAGACAATTTGCTATTCTATTCAATCCCGAATAGGCTTGGTTGGCTTGCGTTTGTCAGATAATTTAGAGGGAGGGGCCAGATAATCTTGAATCGTCCAACCATGAAGTGAGCCTTGAATCTTTAATCGTCCTTTCGACAGAACAGGTGGAAGATTTTCCGTGCTTCACCACATGCCAAAGGGTCATGGAAAAGGCTGGCAAATGGAAAGGCTTCGAGACTTTGGACCAAAACTTGGAATGAAACAGAGTGGCCTGGGCTGGAGTAAGTCTGCAAAACGGCTCAGTATCGCTAACCAATTCCGTTGTACTACTTCACAGTTTATACATCATCCGATTATTTTACTCGCCTCGGCCGCCGGCTTCTCAAAAGCAGTGCCTCTTCAGGGCCAGTTTTGGCGGGTTTCTCAATCGGCTGAATTTGTCTCCCGTGGTAAGCTAGATTTTTCGTTCATATATGCATCAAGCTAGGATTTGGCTAAATTACAAGAGATTGTACGCTGGACTCAAGAAGACTAACTACTTTTCGTCATTAGCTTGCTGATAGATAGCAGCCCTCATAATGTAAATAGATTGCTGGTGCCTAAGCTGAGTAGGATCCATTAATTGATGAAAAAAATATAAATATAAATCAATATATGATATTGATGGATCATGAATAGAAGACTTACTTGTTGTACTTGATGTGATTACAACCAAAATCGATATGCAGAAGACTTAGATGAAGTGCAGGCTATCATAATTTGCAACAGAAAGCATATTTCAAATCTCAAGGACAGTGATGATGATCCTGGAGAAGAGGCTTAGACGTGCTAGGGTTTTCCTTGCATAAAACCTTACATAGGAAAAGAAGTTTTCCTTTTATAAAAGAACTTATCCTTAGAATCTTAAACTAATTAAGAAATAACTCCCCCAAAGTAACATGCGTAATAGGTGTGGACGCACATGATTTCAATACCATACAACAACTCCTACTCGTACATACTCACATAATGTACACTATTATATATGCAGTATATAATAGATCCATACACTATTACACTATAGCATGCATTTCATACTGCATCTATTTGGTTACTCCTTTAAATTGGTCAACTTAAACACATGCAATATGAAATGCATGCTATGGTAGAGCTCCCACTTAGGTTAGCCATGCTCTAAACACCATATGCACCTTAATAAGTTCATAATATATCACATTTTTATATCTAAATTCACATGTAAAAGATCCTCTTTTAATGTATTTTCAGTGGTTTACATTGACGTTTAAGTAAATATTGCACTTAACAGAGTTTATTTTGTTACAAACACAAAAATCTATAAAAAGAAACTGAACATTACAAAAGGCATCACTTTAAAGCAATTTTTGTGATTGATGAATGTAGATTTGGAAACTGTGTTTAATATTAACGCTTTAGTCTTTGTTCTTAGCTTTCCAATGCATCAAAAATTACATAATTTTGAGTTTATATAAGAAAGTTATGGCTAAAATAATGCAATTATCTTTAGAGCATCACATTCGTTTGCAAATTTATCTGACAAAAGGCATCACTTTGAGCCCCACGACCTATAGAAGATTGATGATTTAGAAAAAGTGATCAACATGAAAGTTATAGCCCCTAGAATTATCTGTCTAATGCAAAATGAATCATGCAATTTTGAGTTCATATGAGAAATTTATAATCAAAATACTTAAACTACTCAAGAACTACTTTGTTTGTAGAAAGTGGAGATTCGTCTATAGTAAGTAGAACTTTGTCTAAGATAAAGTACATTCATCTGTAGCAAGGCTACTTTGTCTATAGACTAACAGAGATGAAGTAGATTTGTTTGAGACAAAGTAAGTTCATCTGTATCAAGATTACTTTGTTTATAGATCTGTTTAAGACTAATTTTACAATGTAGGAACTTCAAAAAATGTAGAAAATAGTTTTGAGACGAAATAAAAGTGCAATACATGGAAATTTCAAATATAATGAACTTGCTTTTGAATTTCAAACTGTTGTTTTAGAAATCAATAATGTGTTTAAAGTATTTTTAGTAGTTGCGTGCCATAATACCTAAGTATTAGAGTTATCTTCGGAAGTTAATTTTTCTGCATACGTTGCAATCTTTAGAAGTTAAAGATGTCAAATTAAAGGCTGATTTCTAGGCGTAAGAGTGTTGCAATTTTTAGAAGTTATCTTTGGAAATCAGGATGTTTAGCAACTTAGAAGATAGAGTTATTCTTAGAAGTAGATCTTTGTGCATAAAGGAATTGCAATTCATAGAGGAATTCTACTAAAACTCTCCTGCTTGGGTTACTTAAGGACGTTCATAATAGAGTTTAAGAAAAACAAACACAGTTCAGTAGAGAGAGAGAAAGAGAGAAAATTGGATGAGGAGAAGAGCTTAGAGTAAGAAGATCTTTGGAGAAAGCTGCTACAACTTTCATATTCTATTTTTGTTTTCTTTTTAGTTCATCTATTATTTTTGAATCAACAATTAAACTTGGATCATGATGATGTTTATCAATTACTCAGTTGATTTTAATTCAAATATGATATTCTAAATTTCTTTTATCTATGGTTAAATGGATCTTAGCAATGAAGCTTGCATTAATATTTGATTTTTTTGGTAAATTATCTTCTTCCTCATTGTTGCTTCTTTTTTAAACTTAATGCGTGTATGTGCTTATCTATCATGTGCATGACCTAAAAGTCTTAATTTAGACTCGAGAGAGGTGAATTAGGAATAGATTCTTGAATTGAATAACATATGATGCAATAAAGTCTAGAGATAGCCATTATGCATATGCAATCTGTGTAAGTATGACCTTGCGAGCACATATATTACACTTGGATGCTTAAGCTAAATGAGTTTATTGATTTGGATTTGCATGGAGATATAGGAAAATAGTTTAATAGGCACACCTATCATAACACTTGAACAAGGATGGTAGATATTTTAGTGCATTTGATTGACAATGAGAGAAATAATAACTTACTCAGTGCAATTCATCAATACAAGTGAATTTGCTAAGTGAAGTTAAATCTCTAGATATTTCATCCATTAATATTTCTTTTTTTGCTCATACTAATTATCAACTTCATTATTCTGTTTAGATTTAGTTTTATAACATCGATTGAAATTCACTCTATCAAATAATACTAATTTGAGCAAAGTTTGGTACTTAGTGTATAACAACATACTTCCTCGTGGGAATAATACTCAATTCACTTCATCTATATTACTTGTGGTTGTGTATACTTGCATGAGACCCAATAGACCTTGTCCAGATGCTCCCACTCACATCCTACTTGCTTATTTTTCAAGACAAGTGTTACATAAACATCTTCTTATCTAACTTATATCTAGTTATCCTAGGCTACATAGAGGTGTAGAAATTCTTTGTATTCAACTAACCAAGTAGTCTTCTCTCTTTTCATTAGAGGAGACTCTTAAAATCATAGAACGATCCTTACACAAAGGCCATCACTTATGAACATGATCAAAAGCAATATATATAGAGTCCCATCCTTCTTACTACTCAAGCATCAGGGAGATCACTTGTGTGAGAGAGCTAATTATCATGCGTAGTTGCTATTACTATTAAACTATGGGCTATCATATAGATAATACACAAAGTAATAAGGCATGCATACAGTAGAATAAAAGAAAAAAAATCTCATATTATTTCTATAAATGCATCAAAGTAATACAATGTCATCCATAAGATGTTGAAAGACAAAAGTAACAAATACAAGGAGAGTAAGTAATGAACTTATCATTTGCACCTAAATGCACTTCAATTCCAAAGTATTAATTATTGGTCCCTAAAGGAAGACAAATACCCAAGAGGGGAGGGGTGAATTGGGAATTTAAAACCTTTTCTGGACTCCTTTTGAGATATAACGTCCATCTAGCAAGCAAGGTAATCATATAGTAATTACCCAAACTAATAAGACATAGGTAATTTTATAGTAGTTTGGGCAACTGTCCCTACTCAACTCTTCCAAACACACTTTCCTCTTAGTGTCTTGGTTTCTACCATCTCAGTATAGCAGAAATATAATAATGCTCTCAGCACTATTCTAGATCAGCTCTAGGGGGCTTACACAGTGCTCCTAGCACTTTTCTAGATTCCAACTCAAGGGGGTGCAAACTAGTACTCCCAGTACTCTTCTAGATTTTAGCTCTAGGAGGCATAAACTAATACTCTCAATACTCTTCTAGATTCCAGTTCTAGGAGATATAAACAAGGTAGCTCTTGTTTGCACTCAAACAGTCACAACTCTTCTTGAGCTTTTTTAACACTTACCCTCTTAAGGTAATTACAAATATAAAAGGATGTGAAAATTTAAGCATACTTTTACAAACATCTCATTGTAAGCTCAAGGGAAGAGGTTAATATTTTAAATGTAGAAGTAAATGATCTTCTTAGAAAGTAGTAGAGGCCTTTTAGAAATTATGCAAAAGGATTAAGAAAGAGGGCTCTCAGATTATATGAAGGCTGAATGAAGGTTGTAGCTTAGGAAAGAGTAAGCAATTAGTTTTTCTTCTTTTCTTGAGTTCTCTCTTTCATCCAGCTTTACTCCATATATATATATCAGTTTTAATTCTAGCTATTGGTGGTAAGTGACCTCCATTAATTGTAGAAGATCATTCTGATTAGCTATTTTGGGCATGCATCGGGCAAGGAAATGTCTACAATATTGATTGATTCACAATCTTAAGAAGAAAGCATTAAGTTTGGTCAAATTCAGCCGATTCAATTTGTACTACGCTTCATCCCATTTAATCAAATTAAGTTTTGTACAAATCTTTTTGAATCATTACTCTGTCCGATGCTTAATCCAATCTACCCAAAGTAAGTTTTGGACAAATCTTATTGAACAGTTACTTTGTCCGAAGTTAATTTTGGATAAACTTTGTTAATCCATTATTGAACGAATGAAGTTTCTTCGTTCTTCTTTGCCTAAAGCTCTACTTTTTCTCCTGTGTTTGTCCAAGGTTTCTACCTTAAGTCTTCAGATGAAGTTCCTCTTCATTCTATTTTGTTCGTGGCCTTATGCATTTGTTTGAGGCATTTGCCCTAAAGCTCCAGAGAATTTAAAATTATGGGTAAACAAATTTTTTATTGTAGCTTCATCTCTTACTTTGTCCGAGTAGTCAATGTGACATACTTTGGATAGGTCTTTATGGCAAAAACAATTAATCTATTTCTTCATCTTTATCTTGAGTTTTTCATTTGCCTGATGTGTCTAATTATCAATAAGATTCAAAACTCCTATTTTCTTCTCCTATTTCTTCCAAAATGTTAAACTTCATTTACACATTTTTATGCTTTTGCAACCTATTTTTGCATACTTAATCACTTGATGAATATTCATTAGTACAACTTGATCAAGTTTTATTTGTCATCAAAACTAGGCATTCACACT
>JAYJMB010088910.1:0-18691 GCA_036873735.1 Pouteria campechiana | reverse complement strand
TTTTTAAAAGCATAACTCCAACTGGTTCTAATTTTAGTATTAAAAATAATGTTTAAAATGTAAAAATGAGTGTGCTTATAAAAATTCTGAAAAATATTTTTTAAGGTTCTAATGCTCCGAACCTGACTAGTTAGCTGATCTGCCAAGAAAAAATCTGGGAGAGTAACCTGTAAAATGAAGAATAAATGTTATAATGCGATGTCCATTCAATATTGTTCAAAAATAATAAAAAAATAATAAACGAGAATAAAACAAACATAGCAATGACAGTGTGCTTTGACTATATATATACACAACTTTTCATTCATTATTATATTTATATTATGTTGCTTCATTAGAAAATTGAATGTTCACAATCTAGAGAATAAAAAGACCTAATTATGTCTTTACAAAGAAAGAAAACCTTTGATTAATAAAAAAAGGTATAATGTATATAGAGACCTAAAAAAAACACACTGTCCTTTAAATGGTTATACTCTTCTGGGATTGCTAAGCATATTGTGATAACGTGATATTTCAGGACCACGTCACACCAGTGAGCAAAACGAATGATACAGTTTTAGACCAATTTGCTAGATACCAGGTCAACTTAAAAGATAGGCATGGTTTGTTCTTTAATGATTTAACTCGAAAAGAATACATTATTGGGTGATCTCTTTTCATTTGGACGTAAAAGAGATGAAGAAAAATAAGTTATTGAGTTGCTTAACTATCTCATCTACTCAAGATAAGCCTAATAAGAATCGGACTAGGTTAACTAAGTATTTTAGTAGCTTTAGCTATCTCATCTATCCGAGAGAAATTTATAAAGAATTGGACCAAATTAACTGGGTATTTTGATAAGTTCAACTATCTCATCTATTTGAAAGAAGCCTAGGAAGAACAAAACTAAGTTAATTAGATATTTTAGTAGGTTTGGCTATCTTATCCACCTAAAAGAAGCCTAAGAAGAATTAGACTAGGTCAACTAGGCATTGACTAAGTGAGTCATGACTCCACAACTTGGTAAAGGCTCAATTCTCTTGTTTACTCACAAGAAGCCTAGAAAGAGTATGACTAGATTGATCAGATTTTGAGTTAATGAGTTTGGTTTTGCTAATGTTGACTTGGTGACTTGACTTGACCCTAGATTTAGACAATTTGGATGAGTCATATTTTTTTAATATCTTTTGGGAAATAAGAAGTGGGCACTCTCAGCCATTTAAACTATGTTAAACTATAAAGCCAAGTTTTAAGTGATAAACTTATGAACTTGACAGGTTTGGATGATATGGATTAAAACTAATTAAGCCTTGATTAAGCTTAATCATCAATGCTAATGATGAAAATTAGTACAAATTATGATTCCTAATCATCTTCCTTAGATGACTTGTACTAACTACTAGCCACAGACTTGCCTATGCCAAGGTTTGGTTACTATCAGGCTTGATGCTTGTAGGCTCATGACAATCATGGGTTCACATATCACTTGGGCATAGTCATTGCTAGGCTACATGCCTAGGCTATCATTAGTAAGCTCAACAATGCTAATGGGGAGTTTGCACTTAGGCTCATGCTTGGTGGGCCGTGTGTTGGATGTTGGGCTGGCACCTTTCAAATTGGCTCACCTAGGCTCATGCTTAGTGAGTTGGTAGGACTCATGGGCCTTCAGCATGCCTAAGCTTAGTAACTAGCAAGTTGCACTTTGTGCCTAGGGCAATGCACCTAGGCTCATCTAGGTAATGGTTGCTAGTGGCCTACTTGGGCTATTTGATGGTAGATGGAATTTATTAGAGCTAGGTTGTTCGAAGGGATCATGATATCATTAGATATCCACAAGATAGTAGCATTGGATTGTTAGTTTGCTTATTGTTTCCATTGCTTGATATTTTTAGGTTAGTAGAATTAGAGTATTGAATGTTGATAGTATGAAGTTGGTTGGTTGCCATTACAAGGTGTTGGGGGCTAAAAATGTTGTTGTGCTCTAGACTGGTAGCATTCATTGGCGTTGGGTGCTTGCAATGTTGATACATTGAATGCTACTAGAATTGGGTTAAATGTAGGTAAAGCCCAGCATGTCTTGTAACTAAAAGCTCATTTGGATTTTTTTTCACTTTTCTTTAAGTGAGCTATGCTTACTATGATCTAAATCATTTCTTTAGGAAAATTAGGGCATCTTAATTTTACCAATGGTTCTAATCAGTTAATAAATGCTTTCCAAGGATAGATCATGCGGGTTATAGGATGTAGCCCTAGTGGATGATTTAGCCCTACTTCTTTCCACTTAAATGCTCTATCAGTGCTTAAAAGAACTATTGTTATTGCTTTTAGGCCATTCCTCTTTGCTCAACTTGGTTCATTTTGTTGCCTGCAATTCCAAGTGGCTCATCACACTAGGGCCCATGTGTCTGGCATGCTGATTTTTAATGGGTTTGTCTTGAGTTCACATAGCCCATTGACCAGATGTGTAGCTGAACTAATTATTGATGTTAAAACTCAATAGCTATTAAAAGTGGATTTGCATTCTTCAACTTGTCTAACTAACTTCGATTGAATTTTATCAAATGACCTAATGCAAAATTTAGGTTGGATCAACTTTGATTTCTAATCTTGATTATTGATATTACAATCTTAAGCATTAACAACCTACTTTTAGGCTTTAATACCTTAAATCAATTTTGATCATGCAATCTAAAATATAATTAGAGTGGATTGGATTTGATCCCTCAATCTTGATCAATGCTTTCATAATTTTAAGATTAATAACTCATTTTTAGGCCTCAATACCTTAACTCAATCTTGATTAGCCCTAATCATGCACTCTAGAGTGGATTTACATTGGATAGGCTTTGATTCTTCAATCTTGATGATTGATCTTTAACCTTGATTGCTACTTTCGCATCTTTAGGCTTTGATCGCGATGTATCAACCAAGATTGAGCATTGATCAAGCAATCTAATGTAGAAGATATCTTGATCTCAACTATTAATCTTGCACTTTTAAGTATTTATAACCTCTAGTTAGGTTCTAATACCTTCATTCTTAATCAACCTTGATCATGCGATCTAAGATGGAACTAGATTGGATCAACTTTAATTCTTTGATCTCAATGGTTGTTTTTTAATCTTGACCATTGATTTTGTAGCTTTAGGCTTTGATAACAAGGTATCAACTAGGATCGAGCTTTTATCATGCAATTTAATAGTAGAATTAGATCAAATCAGCATTTATTCTCAATCTTAACTATTAATTTTTAAATCCCGAGCATTGAAAGCCTCTGGTTGGATTCTAACACATTAGATAAATCTTGATTAAGCCCAATTATGTGGTCTAACATGGAATTAGATTGAATCAACCTTGATTCTCCAATCTCAATAGTTAATCTTTGATCTTGACTATTGCTTTTGATCTTGGCCATTGATCTTTGACCTTAATTGTTTCTCTTGCAACTTTAAGAATTTAAAACCTAGTTTAGGTTTTAACACCTTAGATCTATGGCTATGAGAATTTACTTGAAAGATCTAATTGGCTCGAATTGACTTAATAAAGCACCATAGACATTTGAAACCCAACAGTTATATTTTAATGCTTTGTTTCATGATAATTATCCATAGGATAGAATTTTGATTATGCCATCTTGCATTATGATGCTTGAATATATGTCTATTGCTAATTACTTTTGTAGATGAGGCTATCATTCCTGTAACCAATCATAATTTATTGTTGTGGTCTAATCTCGCACTGAACAACTAGTTAGTGGATAGCAAGGGAGTTTAGGTGCAAGGTCAACACTCTTTGCTACTCATAGGCTTGTATTGAGCTCATTGTAATAGGGTTGCCAAGGCTACTAAACCTTACAAGAGAAATTCCAATGTTGGAGAGGCCAAGGTTACTATTGGTTCATCTTGGCTTGTAACCAAAGTAATGGCTCAAACAAAGCTATTTAAATTTTTGCATGCTATTGGAGAAACTACATCTCTAGTTAGTGAAGAATGGGTTGTGGGTATAATTATGACATTAAAGAGGGGAAACACTCTAAGTGTACCGGCAATAGGGTAATTAACTCAATTTATATTCATCATTTAATTGTAGAATTATGACATTAAAGAGGGGGAACACAATAACTACATGAACAATAGAGTAATTAACTCAATTTAAGATACTTGTGGTAAATTGGAGGATGATCAAGCAAGTTTAAACATGATTTATGAAAGGGTAACGTATGTACTTAATTTGTATAGTTGAGATTACCTACATGAGTAATAAAAAGTGCGATTAAAATACATGGAATGACTAGTGTGGGGAAAATGTTTAGATCCATGAGCATTGAAGCATGTATTAGTAAGACCTCTAAGAGGGAGGCACTATGTTGTTTAATTGAACCTTTGATAGGGAGGCAGTAATTTGTCACTAGGTTAGGAGTATTAAGTCATAAATCCTGAGGAAACATTGCAAATTATTGCATGAGTTGCATATCATGATGGAATATGCATTGCACAAGGTATGATTGAGTAGTTGGGGTGACTTATGCTATGATATTTTTTAGATTTCATGTATTAAATTTATGTATAGTTAAGGGCTTTTTAGTGAGCTATGTACTCATTCTAGGTTTTATAGCTATGACAGGTGAGCTTGATGTGTAGGAGCATCACACGCATGACATAGTGGCATGAGACATTTGAGGGCTAGCGACATTATTTTTACTTATGGACTTCCACGTTTGTTCTTATGTTTTGGAGATTATGACATCTATTTGATTTACATGGAGATTCTTGTTCTTTTATATTTTATTCTTATTGAGATGTATGGCTATTTGGTTATAGTTTTGTTATCTTTCTTACTTTCTTAGTTGTGGATATTAGGACTGCATAAGTGTATAGGTTAATAGTTTTAGACTTATGTTTTAGGGTAGATTATCATTTGATGGTAATCTGTTACACCCCACCTGCTATGATACGTAGGCTATATGGCAAAGCTAGAATCCAAATGACATGGGGAAATCAAATGGGTTGTGCAAGTGCAAAAAAATAAAATGAAGTGGAAGCACATAAGAAAAAACACAATAAAAATACAAAGATTACAGTGGTTCAGGCCCCCTTAGCACCTATTCCACTCTTCAAGGTTTCCCCAACCTTGGGTTTCACTATAACTTATATAATCACACCTCCCTTAGTTTTATGATCTAATCAAGAACTCTACAATTTGATTTTACTGATCTCACCAGAAAATCTACAATATTGGTTTTCCTTGAGCTTACCAACAACTCATACATTAACTGGTTTTTAGAGCTAACCAGAAACTCCCCCTTTCAAATACAAACGTGTATAGATTAATTGCCTCTAACCAAGCTTGAGTGTACATAGATTTAAGCTCTAATACAAATGATAAACAATAAGTTCATAGTGCTTTCGTTCTCCTCTGAAATGGTGAAGATGTAACTTTAAAGTCCTTTGTTCGTTGAAGCTTGTTTGGAGCATCTGCACTTTTCTGGATTCTCAGGTTCTTAAGTTAAATACATGTTTAATCCACTCAAGAGTCTTCTACTTTTTCATTACAACTCTTATTTATAAGTTATGAATCTTTTCTAGCCGTCGCAACCATATTTGGGAAGTTTTAGACCGTTTAAGCTTGTATTTAAAATAACCAACACAAACTACCTCTTTAAGCACATTTCAAAGCCTCTGAAGGTTGGGTTCTCATTAATGTCATGAGCATATGTAACTTCAAAGCTTTTCAAGTAAACCCTCCACCTCTAGAGTTCCTTTAAAGGTCTAACAATCCTAACTACCTTTAATGACTATATTTCTAGAACATCTAAAGCTAGCCTCAAATGTTCTGAAGCTCCCTTGGAATGTTGTTCTTCCCAACGACTATTTTTATACCTTTGAAGCTTATTTTCTTCATCTGAAATGACTCTGAAACACTTCAAAAGTTGTGAACATTATTTGCATCACTTTTGAAGCTTCCTCTTCTCCTCTAAAGCAACTCTAAAGTTTGTTCCTTCTACTCCGAAGCTTTGCTTCACTCTGAACATCCTCTTCTTTCCTATGAAGCTTCTAGATGACATTACTGGACTTTTGAAGCTTGTCTTAAGCATGACTTTAGACCTTCTGAACTTGTCTTCATCAACTCTTAAGCTTCTAAATGTCCATTTAATCATTGTTGCATCACGTTTGAAGCTCTTTTGAAAGCAAAAATCTCACCAACATTTCATTAACTTAATTCAAGCTAATAACAAATTTTGTTAATCATCAAAACTAAGCCCTTAGACTTAACATAATCTAGACCTATGATAGGTCATGTCATGTGCTCAAAATAAAAGGAAAATGTTACTCAAATATTGAGATATGACATCTATAAATAGGGCTTGACCACCACCATTTTCACAAACATCCAAAGAGAAGAGCCACTACTCTATCGAAGAGACTTCCCATTTGAAGCAAGCTAATGCCTTGTAGTCCTAGGCTAGCCATTTGGGCTGCTTGGGTAGTTCTAGATACTATGCTATTAGAGTATAAATAGGGCCCCACTTCATCTCCCCTATATGTTGTCCCTTTCTTGCATTTTCTATTTATTAATAGCTGAGGACTAAGTTTCTAAGCTGAGCTTTCCATGGAATTGTGTTAACTCTACATCTATGATACTATTGCTTTTAAATTACCATGATGATCTATTCTATGGAGTCATACTAACTATCTTTATCGACCTGAGTTCTTATGCTTAACATCTACTTCATCTATTTATTCCAAGGGATCATTATTGGACAACTATTAAGTCTATTTGTAAAGATTCCATGGTGGAATGCTACCAAAATTTTGAGGCCTCATCTTCATTATTGTTGGAGTTATGCCCCCTCATTACTGTTACGTTGCTTGCATGCTACTCTTCTCCTCCATTGTTGCTATATTTCTAGTTTGTTATCATTTTTTCTATTCTTATTATTGGTCTATAGTTGAGAACTATGCTTAGCTTCTATGTTGTGTCTGCCATGGAATCATGTTGACCCCAAAGTCAATGATGCTCCACTTTTGGATCCTCACGATGCTCTTTCTAATGGAGTCATATTAACTACTTCGGTCCACATGATTTCTCCATGCCTAACATTTGTCTAATATGTTGGTTTTGGGGGATTGTTGTTGGAGGACCATCAAGTCTATTGTAAAGATTCCATGTTAGAATGTTGCTAGATTACTAAGACTAGCTCCTTTTTTTGCCAAAATCTTTTTCCCCTCCTCCTTATTATTATTTTCTCATTTTTGGTCTATAGTTGAGGGTTGCACTTAGTTTCTAAGTTACGTCAGGCCATGGAATTGTGTTGACTCTAATGTCCATGATGCCTTTGCTCTTAGATCTTTCCTAATGCTTTATCTAATGGAGTTGTGCTGACCACCTTGGTCCATGTGAGTTTTCCATGCTTACCATATGTTGTCTGCTTGTACGGAAGTGTTGAACTCCTTCCCATCCAATTGCCATATGTTTTAATGATGAAAAAAAAATATTAGGTCACCACATTACTAATGGTTTACCTGTGAAAGAATGCATTTATAAAGATAGGTTGAAATGAATATACAAATTAATTGAAATTATTATGTGAACACTTGAAAATGGACAAGATAGTTCATTCAGAAAAACCAAGTATTGTACCTTTAGGCAAAGCTTTCAGCTATACCATTTGACTGATGATTCGATTGATGAAGACAGAAAGAATGTTTTAGCTTTCAAACATCATCTGGCAACCATCCAATGAATGACCTTTCGGCAGATTGGCTTTCGACAAATGATCCTCCGAAGCATATGGCCTAATGGTTTGACAGACTAAGTCAACAACTTAGCTTTTTGGTCCATCTATCTTTTACCAATTCAGCATCAATTGATGCTTCAACATATTCTTCTAATGGTGCATCCACTAATAGGCATTTGACTGAAGATTCAAAGGATTTTTAACAATGCACTCACTAATAGATATTCGATTGAAGCTTCAATAGATTATGAGGATAGCTTTTTAAAAAAGGGATATTAGAAGCACCATTAATGCTCACCGACCTTCTCCACTGGTCCAAAGGTTCATAAATGCACCTCCAATGGCTATTTCAAAAAGAACCCCTATAAAAGGAGTAAAGATGGGTGCATTTAAAAGAGATGAGCATTAATCTTCATTATTTATTCAAAAGTTTTAAGTATTCAAAGCTTCTTGAAGTTCTCTCTACATTTAATCTTCTCAAAGAGCATTTACTTTGAATCAACCATTTCCAAGAGACCTTCCCGTGCTTAATTTTTGCTGTATAAATCTACATTATTTATTGCTTCCATTCTTTTCTACTATATTTCTTTGGATTGGCATTGATATCCGTAATCCAAGAAGGCATAAACATGCTATTGGAGTTTGGACTCATATCCAGTGTTTGCTACATTTGCAAAGGCCCCTTAGAGCTAGAATCTAGAAGGGAGTGATGGCTCTATTTTTTTTATATTAGTGGAACTTAAGGCAAAGAGCGATTTGCTCTTGGAGGAGTGGAGTAGATTTCTAGTTTCAAGCCAAAACATTGCAGCTTGTGTGTGCTTTATTATTTTTATAATTTCTTTATCTATGTGTGCCTAATCTTTTATATCATTCAAAAAGGGATTTCCTTTTTGGTGTTTGCATTTGATAAATTTTTTCAATATACTAATTCATCCCTCTGCTCTTAGTATTTGCCATATATTGGAACCCCATAAAAGGATCAATTATTTTGAGACTATGAGTTCACATTGAGTGATATCATGGCAAAGTGCTACATAAATATTAAGGCAAGATCCTCCTCATCTAAGATATCATTTTGTTTGTCAAGCTTGCATAGGGGCTAAGCTTATCATTTCTCTTAGTTTGGATTCTAAGGCAACCTTGCCCCCTTGTTATGTTTGCATAGGAGTCCAACTTATTAAGTTACATTCGCAGGGCAAACTAACCATCCTTATCTAGTTTGCATAGGAGTCGAGCTTGTCATCCATTCTAATTAGGTTCATAGGGAGTCCCTTACATCTGAGGTTAACTATGTGTGGGTGAACTTAACATCCTTGCCAGGTTTCTAGGGCAAACTTGTCATTCTCTTAGGTCAATTGGTGTGCCTAGTCTGCCAAGACTCACACCTCCCATCCTCCCATCCTTGTCAAGTTCACATGGTGAGCTTGTTGTTGCACTCCAATTGGTTCCGTGAGGGAGGGCTTACCACCTTTTGTTAAGTTTACATAGGAGCAAAGCTGGTCATCTCAGCTTGGTTATGTTCAAGAGGGTGAACTAGCCATCCTTGTTGTATTTGCAAGGGTTAATTCATCATTGTATCTCGAATATCTTGTAAGGGCTAGACTACCACCTTTTTGGGTTTGCAGGGCAAACCCATTGTCAAGCTTGGTTTATCAAAACTCAAATTTGCATTCATGTTCTATTTTTTTATTTTACTTTATCACTTCAACATGGTGCATTTGTCTCATTAATCAAGGATTTTCTCTTCAAAGATGTCAAATTATTTACACTTTTTGATATCTAAGATAGAGGAATGGATGGAATTGTCCATTTTCAAGGAGTAGTTGATTTCATTGATGAACTTTATCCTTACTACAGAGAGCACACATGTGCTCATCTTTCATCCATGCTAGTATTATCGTTATCTACTTGCGGGCATCAACATTTTCAATTGTAATGTTATCACTGAACTAGATTGAAAATTTATCTTTAACAAAATGGTGAACCTGACATGAAACACTCCTCTCTTCATCTTTTGAGATAAGTTAACTATGTTGAAGTAATTTCTTGTTAGATTAACTTCTATTTGTTTGTCCTTTTTAGTTTTAATAGTCATTCTTACCTTCGATTCACTTTCTCTTTCAAAGCTTTCCTTCCTTCTTACTGCATTTTGAGATGGCTAACATATTGGCTTTTGGATTCTTTAGTGGTGGGAGTTTAGTCCTTTGGTCCTACAAAACCTTCAATACTACTATTCCTTAACAATTCCCCTTCGTTGGGGAATAGAACCTTCCAACGTAAGTAATATGGCATCTCTAGCTCCTGAAGGAACCTAACTAACATCATCATCAAGCTATCATCCATTGACTTGGAAGACCAGGAAGCCAAAATTATAGCCACCAAAAAGAAGAGCCAACTCATGGCCAAGGTTGAGAAGCCTCTTTCTTCTCCCTCCCAGCCCAAGAAGAAGACCAAAGCTAACTCAAGAAGGGGAGACTATCAGCATAAAAGGCATAAGGCCGCTTAGAACTACTCCTCAATCACTCTTAACTCAGAGAAAAAGAAATGTTAGAAGCTACTAGCTAAAAGGCACTCCACTTATAAGAGGAAGATCATTGTTGGCGCTCTAGGGTACTTGGAGGGAAACAAGTTTGCTATCTTAGCCAAGCTCTATTGCTCACAAAAGAGAGCTAGACAAGAGAGACACCCTCAAAATACCTAAAGGGAAGAAGATGGAGAAGAAGAAGACCATTTGGACTTCTTCACAAAGATTGAAAAGACCTAAACTCAAAAGAGGAGGATCGAGCATTGTAAACATGTGCATCACTTTTGCTCACACAAGTTCCCCTCCTAGCCTTACCAATTAGCACCAGATGATCACCTGATCTTAGGTGTCCACCATGCCATCACCCTCACCTTTCCACTTGCTACCACAAAGGAGAGAGGTCTCCTCTCAAATTCCAAGATTAATTCCTAAACCCACTGCCACATCCAATATGGTGGAAGGAGGAAGCAAAACCTTCACACTAGAGGATCTAGCTCAAAGACTCCAACAATAGATGAAGCATAAAATGAAAGATTGAGGGAGATGTTAAGGCAACGGGAGAAGATATAGCTCAACTTGTTGCTTCCACTCCTTAGAAGATGAGTTCTTTGGCCCATGCCATAGCCCAAGCAGTTCATCAAGAAACTCTATTGCATCCTCCACTACAACCAATCCACACAACATAAGTCACTTCTACCCGTGGGTAGACTTCAACATTCCAAAGCTTGCATCACTCGACATACTATTATAAAAGGTTGTGTTTGAGTAGTATCTATAAGAATAGTGGGGGAAACAAGCTGCTAACCTTCCATGCACACCACCAATAACCCAGCACCAACCATACCCCATTAGATTAATGGTAGAGGAGATCCTAATTGACACTTATGTTGCTTCTATTCAACCATGAGGAACTTTGCACATTACTCAAAATTTTATTTGAGATAATTTGTTACTTCCTTGATAAGAAATACATTTAAGTGGTATTTCACCTTGCCATTAGGCTCGGTAAAAATGTGGGAGGACATATAGACCCTGTTCCTATCAAGATTCATCATCACCACCAAACAGGTCTACATAGGAAATCTTGCCACCATGTCTCAAGAAAAAGGAGAGAAGGCAAAAGATTACATCAAGAGATGGCAAAGGATGGCTAGCAAATTTCATGAACCTCTCTCTAAAGAACAAAGGTGAATCTTTGCTGAATCAAAATAGGTGGGAACTAGTCTTATAGTTTTGTGAGCAAATCATCATCTTCAGGGACCCAACATATGAGGCTTACCACAAGGAGAAAATACTACCTCTAGAAGAAGATACTTCTTCAACTAAAGAAATCCTTTTCTTAGGAAAGAATAAAGGAAAAATAGAAATTTCTATTTATACTACAAAAACTAGACCTATGACTAGAGACAAACAAAAATAGACCATGGAGTTGGAAACACATTATGACTTCACAAAATAGGAAGTTTATTCGATCCTAATGGAGCTATCAAGAACTAATGCCATTCAACTACTACAATCCCACTTTCCAGTTGAAGTGGATCAGGTCATTAACCTTTTGTATTGTCATTATCATTGAGGAGTTAATCATCCCATGTCTAAATGTAAGGTCATGAAAACCATCATCAAGAGATGCATTAAGATGAACATAATTGGTCCAAAAACCACACCCAAGGCACCATTCAACAACATGTTAGCAATAAAGCCATCCTTTTAGGAGACTAACCAACAATTAGATTGTATTCAATAGCAATCATGTGAGCTCAAGGAACCAAAAGAGCTCAAGGATGAAGATTAGGAACTAGTCTACTAAAAGAAGATTCTTAACTCACTTTGTCATAAAGGACGACACCAAAACCAAAGTACTAAGTGAGAAAGGAAGAAGAAAAAGGAGGAGCTATTGCAATAACTCCTCCCATATCAAGAGAGACAACGGGAAAAAAGTCGTCTTGGCTTCAACCCTTCATTATAGCTAACCATTTGTAACATGAAAGACTATTGCCATTTTACCAGAGGATGATGGGCAGTAGCAAAGCAAGGACAACACTCAAGTGAGAATGTCTAGCGCTTTATGACTAGGGGCAATCGATTAGCCAAAAACTATGACATTACTTCCTAGAATATGAAATAACGCTTGTTTTGAAAGTGGATCCCTTAAATTTCCTGATAACTAGGCTCATGTTTTCAGGATGGCTAGCCAAATGGTCACTATTGCTATTAGAGTTTAAAATTTCCTTTATCCTATGCAAGGTAGTGAAAGGAGAGATGCTTGTAGACTTTCTAGCCGCTCATCCAATCAAAGATAAGGTGAAGTTAGAAGAAGCAAATACTCCATGGGAGCTATATTTTGATGGTGCTACCAAGATGATTGGTGTAGGAGTTTGATTTGTCTTTAACTCACCTTAAAAGGATATCTTACCATGTGCCTTCTATTTGGGATGGAAATTCACAAAAAATGAAGAAGAACATGAGGCTTTGATTCTTGGGCTATACATAGCTTTGGAATTCAGAATCAGTAAGATTGACGTCTTCAATGATTTCAAGTTAGTTATCAAACAAATAACCATGGAATATGAATTATTTTAGCTGATGCTTTGATGGTACTACAATACTTCTCAACATCTATTAGAGACATTTATTAACATTCAAATTACGCATGTCCTAAGGATGGATAATAGCATTGCGGACATCTTGCAAATCTAACAACTACATTAGCAATTGGGGGTGGGCAAGAAATGATTGTCAAGTTTGAGCAGAGGAGCTTTGTCCTAGAATCTTACTTGGAGAAAGGGGAGGGACTAGTTAATGTTTTCAATTGCATGGAGTTGATTGCTAATGATTGATGAATACCTATCATTGACTACCTTTATTATGGCACCTTGTTTGATAACTCACAAGAAAGGTCAACCTTGAGAAAGAAAGCATTGAATACATTGTCTATGGCTTTGGTGCATCAATCTTGAAGTTGCCACCTGGGATAGCTAAATGTAGGTTGCCATTTGAGCTAACTATAATAATAATGAGAGTCAATTGAAAGAATTAAGAAAGATTGAGCTAGTTCTAAGAAAATTACGATCTCTAGCATGGATTAGTGCTACTTTTTGTTAAAGATGAAAGGTGAACACATGGTAGGAGAAGGTAACACTATTGGAGAAAGGGACATAATTGGAAACATCCCCTTGCCCAAAGAAAATCCTACTAAAGGTTTTGCTCTTAATAAAGGGTTGACCCAACCTATGGAGACTAACCCTAACTTGTAACAAAAATTAGTCAAAGTCCTAGCACAACTTTGGTAATAGCAAGAGTGGATGATTCCTAAGTAGCCAAATAAAAGATGACACATTGTGTAAATTAGGTCACCAAACAAAAACCCCTTTCAAACCCTATCATCTAGGAAAAGGGAATTAGTAATCAATAATTGACCATATTTTATATCATTGTCTATGATGCCGCAAATAGGTGCAATGGAGACTGCCTAGAGCATTTGATAGAAACAAATCATCCCAACATGAATCATGGTCAATAGGATGAAAATGTCTCTTCTCAACAAAGTTGGTGCGAATCTCAACAAAATACCTTGGAGAGAGAATAGCAGTCCACCTCTTTGAATTGCCAATGTCAACATGCTAGCATAGGTTCTCCACACCATGGCTAACATGACTCTCTCAAACCAAACTACCACAACCATACTCCCCTGGGGGATGGAGACAAGGGGAGAGATGGGTTCAAGAGGAATTGTCACCATGGTTCCCATGCTAATAACTTAAAGGAGAGGAGAGAAACTAGAAGTTAGACCTCAAAGGCGTCCATAAGTTGCCATTACAATTCTAACCTTGAGCAATGGGTGGAATTGTAGGAAAAATACCAAACTATCCTTGGCACCAAGCTATCCCTCAAATCACTCTCTTTCAATAAAATATGGGTGGCCTATATCTCTTCCAGATTCATGATGTCAACTTTCACCTAGTTAGATGAGACTGCAGATCCTGGTGACCATCTTATGTACTTTAAGATGATAATGGATCTAACCTAGGCATAAAGAAGAGTTAAGTGCCTAGTCTTCTCAACAACCCTTAAAAAGAAGTAACTTTACAGTTCTAAAGGCTTCCACCCAAGTCAATTCACAACTATGACTAATTGCTCTAGACTTTCCACTCCTAGACTGTTGGTACTAGGATGTCACCCAAGGACCCACAATACCTCTTCACCATAAAGCAACAACTGAATGAAAACATATAAATTACATCTAGAGGTTCCTAGATGCCCTATGGAAATCCCAAACTTGCACCCCAGGCTAGTAATTGGAGATGCATGGAAAGGACTAAATGCGAGATAGCTTCGCACATCTCTAATCACATATCCATCCATACCCTCATAGAGTTCATGCATAGAATAGGCAAGCACATCCTTGTGTAAGAGGAAAGTAGGAGAATAAAGAAGTCAACAATGTAACCTAAGGGGGAATAAGGAGGAATTAGCTACTTCAAAGAAAGAATAAAATCAATCAAATAGTGACAAGTCCAAAGATGACTTTACACCCACCCGCCTCCCCCTAAGTAAGCCCATGGAATAAATCTTCTTGAAGATCAAAGTTGAAAATGTCCTCCCAACTATAGACAAGATCAAGAGAAGGCCTGATAGGAAGAATTTGGACAAGTTCCATCTTTATCATAAAGACAAAAGACATAACACAAAGGAATGTCACCATCTGAATGAGGTGATTGAAAAGCTTAATAGACAACATCATGCCAACATGGAGAGGTATGTCCACAGAGATACTAGAAAGGGGGGACACCCCCACCTAGATAAGATAGAAGGTAGGTCGTCGTGCTGATCAAGAGAGCTACACCAAGCTAACAGTTGGCTAGACCAATCCTAATGATTTATGGTGGCACTACTATAGGATGAGAGACCTCCAATGGAAGGAAGGCCTACACTAGAAAAGTCTACAAGGTATATCCTAAAAGCAAGCATCGAAAGATGAGTGGGTTAATCATTTTCTCTAAGGAAGACCTAGAGGGGGTAGTTACCCCACATGGTGATGCATTAATCGTTGGTACAATCATTAAAAACTTCAAAGTTGCTACACTCTTGGTCGATACTAGTAGTTCTACAACATTGTTGACTTGAGAGGTCTTTTAGAACATGAACCAGCCCCATGACGCCCTCAAGCTAGTGAAAGAGCCACTAGTTGGCTTCTACTATTCAACCATGATGATGAAGGATTGTTGACAACTACACTGACCTTAGAAGAATACCCTGAATAGGCCATAGTGACCACTGATTTCTTAGTCGTAAAAATCTTCTCATCTTATAATGTTATCATAGAGAGATTAATTGTAAGTATGATCAAAGTCATTCTTTTAATCCACCATTGACCATGAAATTTCCAACACAGCACGGTGTCGAGGTGATGAGGAGTCATTAGCATAGGTCATGCACTTATTACCTAAAAATGTTCAAAGGGAAGTATAAGGAGGTGCTCCTACTATAAGTTGAGGAGGAGAATCAAGAAATGCTTACAAAGAACCTTCAAAAGATCCATTCCAATTAACTAAGCTTAACTCTAATATTTTTGTTCCGAAGCAAAGATATCCATAGGGGCCATTTCATCCTATTCAGATATTCATGACTAAGAGGTACTGGATTCTCTTTCAGATAGGTCCTAAAAGGAGAAGGAAGGCTGGAATGCCAATAGATGTTTATTATCTCATTCACTCAACACGATAGTACCCATTCACTATCTATATCATTCCATATCGAATCAAGAAATGAAAATTTGATTCTTCTCAAAATTAGTGCCACTTTATGGTGCATGTAAGAGTAAATTGTGGATCATACCAATTAAATTACTTTTTTTAAAATAATAAAAGCTTTAGTGAATAAGAAAAAAGGTATCTTTGTAAATTCAAAGAGTATCTTCATGAAGAAGTTGAAAAAAAGAAAATGAATAGCCAAACCAAAAGAACCTTGGATCAGATCTGCCAAATCAACAAAAAGATATAAATATGAACATATTTGATAAATACTGATAACTCTTGGATGGAGTATTAGAACAAAAATATCCATAAAATAATAAACTATTAGTTCTAATGGTTTTAAGACATCTCTGGTTATTCAAATTGCACCTGATCCTTGATGAACCAGGGTGTAGAGATAGATGTGATAGAATCATGGGAAGAAGGAGGCCTGTCTGACTCTGACTTTGACATCTCTTCATCAACAAAGAATTCTTAACATGAAAACATAGAGGGCAGATCTTCAAACAGTAAAAAGAATGGCTTTGGAGGGCTCCAAATGAATTGGCTTATTTGAAAAAGGACTTATTCTTTGGAAAATCTATTTTGTACCTGTATGGCATGGTTCCATAAGCCGAGAGATAATTGAGCATAGGCTCTCACTAAACCTACACTAAAAGCCCATTACACAAAAGAAATGCTTCTCATGTCTAGAGAAGATGGTAGCAATGGAGTCAAAAGTTTAGAAGCTATTGGACACTAGTTTGGTTCATCTAGTTATTACCTAAAGTAGTCGGCCAAAGTCATTTTGGTGAAAAAGTAATTCAAGAAGTGGAGAATATGAATCTACTTCAACAAAGTTTGCCTAAACTACTGCTACACTCTTCCCTAAATAGATCATCTAGTTGACTCAATAGTGGACCTTTCAAGGTTAAGTTTCATGGATGCCTTTTCTGGCCACCATTAAATTAAGTTGTACATGAGAGACAAGGAAAAGGCAGTTTTCATTAGATCAAGGTGCGTATTATTATACTATAATGCTTTTTAGTCTCAAAAATGCAATCACCACTTCTCGACTCCTAGTGAATAAGGTCTTCAAGGACTAGAATGATAGGAACATCAAGGCTTACATCAATGATATCCTAGTAGTGGTGAAGCCACATACATGTGAGGGTAGGCAATTGTCTCCCCTCAAATTTAAAAAATTAAAAAACATACTTATAAAAAAATACTATTTTAAAAATTTTATATAAAATTGCCCCCACCCCACCAAAATAAAAACATAAGGGGTAAGTTAGAATATATATGAGTTTTAAAAATTAATATTATAATGAGATATAACAAAAAATATATTAAAATTTTAAAATTTTTATAATATAAATTACCCCTCTCCCCCAACCTAGGGTCCTGTTGGTCCCGGTAGGATAGGTTAGAACCCAAGAGGGAGGGTGAATTGGGTTTTATGAAATTTACTTCTTTTGATCCCTGTTGATCAAATCCCTTTCTTTCTTTTATGTTGTGCTAATCAAGGTGAAGAAAATGGATGAAGCAAGTGAGAATATAAAAGAAAGATTAAGCACAGATAGCACATACAACTTATAATGGTGCAGGCCCTCTCTTGGCACCTACTCCACTCTCTGAGTCAGCCTTACTTGCTGTACTCAGGTTCCACTAATCTTCTATGAAATCACACTTGGTTTTTCTGAGCTAACCAAGAACTCATACACTAATTTTATAGAGCCCAGCAGAAACTCACTATGTTGGTTTTCATAAGCTTATCAATAATTTTAACAATGTTAGTTTTCACAAGATCACCAATAACTTTAACCATGTTAGTTTTTATAAGATCACCAATAAATTTAACCACGTTGCTTTCCACAAGTTAACCAATAACTTTAACCCTAGTTTTTAAGCTAATTAACAACTTTAACCCTAGATTTTAAGCTAACCAACAACTTCTACAAATGAAATTAAGAAATTACACTTTTTGATGTATTTCTTGTTGAGTGCTGAGAAAGATCTTTAGATGCAGTTTGTTTTGGTCCAGAAACTCTTCCTTTATGTTGTGTAGAGATTGGCCTTGAGGGAGATTGAAGAATGAAAGCTCTTTTGGAATATGGAAGTGGTAGATCTTGGCCTTTAGAATTTGTAAGAGGATTTCTCTTTTTCTTATTTTTATATTCTCTTTTTTTGCTCTCTATCTTCTTCTTCAAACGTCCCTTGAGTGCTCCTTAAAAAGATCTTGAAAACTTGATCATTGGATGAGAAGCTTAGAATTTTTATTACTTGCAATGTTCAAATTTTCAACTATTGGGCATCATTAGGTGGTATGGTAGGCGCTTGGCCCAAGCGACTATGCACCAGGCAAAATGTTAGGCAGCTAGGACAAGCAATTATGGTTGATTTTTTGGCTTTTATTCCAAGTAAATCTTGTTGCCTCCTGGTAGGCGGTATGGCAAGCGGCTACAATACTGACTATGCTCTCAGGTAGTATGCATAGGCGGTTGAAGAATTTGCAAGGTGGTTCATCTTCTGGTGCTTCATTTCTTGATTTTTCTAGTTGTCTATTGCCAGATGGTTTGCCAAGTGGTTGCTCTAAGTGGCTAGCATCCTTTAATTTGTGTTTTTGCATTTTGATTCTTTTTGAAACTTTGACATCTTCTATTTTAAATCAATAAATAATATATATGAAGTGTGAATAGTATATTTGAT
>JAYJMB010088909.1:0-18691 GCA_036873735.1 Pouteria campechiana | reverse complement strand
ATTGCTTATGATTGTACTATGAGAAAATTGCAAAATAATGGTAGAAAATTGATTTGGGTGCCTAAATAAATTGTTATTATACCTAACAAGCATGGACCCAAGATGTGGGTACCCAAAACTTGATTTTAATTTTTTTCAGGTATGATTGACTTCAAGAATAAATTCCAGATGGTACCTTGATAGTGGATGCTCACATCATATGATAGGAAGTAAGCATTTGTTCAAAAGTTTATCTTTTCAGGATAAAGGTAAAGTAACTTTTGGAGATAATAATTAAGGAATTATCAGAGGAATAGGTATGATAAGTATTTTAGGTATGAATATTATTGATGTGTATTTTATAAAAGGTCTTAAACACACCCTTTTAAGCATAAGTCAACAGTGTGACAAAGGTTTTGAAGTTGTATTTAAATCAAATAAATTTATTGTTCACAATTCTATAGGAAAAGTATATGTTGTGGAAAGCGTAACGGAAATGTGTATACTTTGGACTTTAGCGCAGATCATGTAAAACGTTTGTTTGAAGTAAACAATGAGGCTTTATTATGGCGCAAATGATTTGGACATGCCAACATGTACACTATCAAGAAGCTTATGAAACATGATCTTGTAAAAGGATTATCAAAAATGAAGATTAATGTGGATCATGTTTATGATGCATACCAATCTAGCAAACAAACAAAAGCTTCTTTTAAATCAAAAAATATTATTCTACTACAAAGCCTCTTAAGTTATTGCATATGGATCTTTTCAGACCTACATAATTAAGAAGTTTAAGTGGGAAATAGTATGGGTATGTTATTGTTGATGATTTTTCTAGTTATACCTAGGTATTGTTTCTAGGTTGAAAAGATGAATGTTTTGAGCTTTTCAAAAAATTTCATCACAAAGTTCAAAATGAAAGTAAAACTCAAATTATCTCAATTCGAAGTGATCATGGTAGAGAATTTGACAATATTCAATTCAATGACTTTTATGATGAACTTGGAATAACTCATAATTTTTCTGCAGCTCAATAGGGATTCAAAGATTTACCACAAGCTAAGTCATAAAATCTAGATGAGGAAAACATTTATGAAGAACAGGTTAGTAAAGGTGAGTTATCTGATCCAAACAAGTCAGTTCATACTCATAGATATCATCTTTTAGAAAATATTATAGGAAATGTGTATGATAAAGTGAGAACTCGTAGCTCACTTCATAATGTATGTGGTAATTTTGCTTTCTTTTCTTACATTGAACCCAAAACTATAAAAGATTTTAATTTAGATGAAAACTAGATCATAGCAATGCAAGAAGAACTAGATCAGTTTAAATATAATAATGTGTGGACACTTGTACCAGAACCAAATGATTAGTCTGTTATTGACACAAAATGGATCTTTAGAAATAAACTTGATGAATCTGGGAAATAAAGCACATCTGGTAGCACAAAGGTATTCCCAAGAAGAGGGAATAGATTATGACCACATTTGCACCCATTGCCAAACTTCAGGCTATAAATATGTTACTCGCCTTTGCATATTTCAAACAATTTTGATTATTTCAAATGGATGTAAAAAGTGCATTCTTAAGAACACCCTAGTTATGTATTTAAATACAAAAGCATTATATGGTCTTAAATAAGCTCCAAGAACCTAGTATGAAAGATTGAGTGGATTCTTACTCAGTAAAATGTTTCAAAGAGGTAAGGTTGACACAACTCTTTTCATTAAACATATTCATTCCAACATTCTTGTTGTACAAATCTATGTGGATGATATTGTTTTTGGATTAATAAATGAACAATATTGCATGGGGTATGAAAATTTGATGAAAAGTGAATTTGAAATGAGTATGATGGGCGAACTGACATTTTTTCTTGGACTATAGGTAAAGCAAACCGATGAAGGTATTTTCATTTTATAATCCAAATACATCAAAGAAATATTAAAAAAGTTTAAAATGGAAAACTTAAAATGCATGCCTACCCCTATGATTGCTAGCGTTAAAATAGATAACAATGAAAGTGGTAAAAGTGTAGATCAAAGATTATATAGAAGCATGATTGGTTCACTATTATATTTGACTACCAGTAGACCTGACATTCTATTTAGTGTGTGTATGTGTGCTCAATTTCAGTCAAATCCAAAGGAGTCACATCTATTTGTTGTTAAACGTATATTTAAATATCTTGTGGAAACTCCTCGTTTGGGATTATGGTATCCTAGAGGATCATCATTTGATTTAGTTTGCTATTCTGATACTGGCTATGCAGGATACAAAGTAGATAGAAAAAATACAAGTGGAACTTGCCAATTTTTATGAAGTATGCTTGTATTCTGGTACTCTAGGAAACAAAGTACTATTGTACTATCAACTACATCCAGTTGTTGTGCACAAATACTTTGGATGAAATAGCAGCTAAGTGACTATGACTTTAATGTGGAATCTGTGCCAATCAAATGTGATAATACAAGCACAATAAATTTGACTAAAAATCCAGTATTACATTTACATTCTAAATATATTGAGATAAGACATCATTTCATTAGGGATCATGTTCAATTAAAAGACATTTTTGTTGAATTTATTCCTACTGAAGATCAATTGGTAGACATTTTCACAAAACCACTTCCCACTAATAGATTTTTGCAAATTAGAAGAGAGTTAGGCATTATTGATCCATTCGCATGATGCATAGCATGCATAAAATAAAAAGACATATATGTGTGAATTTCCTCTGTGTTATAAAATGTTGACGGATTATATTCTACAAAAATGTCAATGGATTATAAACATCGACGGATTAATATGTCGACGGATTCGGAACCAGCAGCATAACTTAAATGCATAATTTGCGCGGGACAATTACATTCTTCTTCTTGAAACTAGGGTTTTTTGTTTCTAAGAAACCCATTCAACTTCTCAAGCTCCTTGCCCCTCTCCATTGCTTTTCCGGATGCATTTGAGTCGATTCTTCACATCCTTCTTTACAAAAAGCATGGTAACACTCTGTTTATCAAGAATCTTCAATGGGTTTTTCATTTTTGTTCTAGATTTTATGATTTTGGGTTTTTTCTTCTAAATTCCCAAGTTCCTTCATGCTTTTCTTATGCAAAATTGATGCCCTAAAATGTTTGAGCATGTATCATAGTTTTTAGGACTTTTTAGGGTTTCAAAAAATCATAAAAAACCCCCTTTAGTTTGGAAATCATTCATACATTCTTAATACATGTTATATTTCCATATTATCTGATTAATATTATGGTTAAATATCATGTTTATGTGAAGATAGTCTATTTAGGGATGTTTTGAGAAGAAAAAATTCCTAATTTATGGGTTGCACTTACACATTTCTTTCATATTCTTGATGATTCACTCCATGAATACTTGCAATTCTACATTGCAAGTTAATCTCATTTGTGTATGTACCCATAGATCTTATCTCAGTTATTCGTAACCCCTATTTTTATCCAAGTTTATAATGTTTCATTGGTTCTTGCACCTAATTGAATATTCTTCAAGTTAGATTTGTGATTATTCTATGACTAATGTAGATAAACTTTGCTTGGTTGAAAGTCATTGCAATGTGGATTGTTGTATTGTAGTTGTGCCAAAAATAACCACCATATACAAATAATTGTGTTGAGGATAGGTTCTATTTTGTTAGTTCTCTCTATTCAAACTTTCTGTTCTTATTGAATTTGAGACAAATCCTTTTATTTGCTTCCATATAAGTTAAGTCCAATCCTTTATATTCTATCAACTAAAGCCTTGAATCATAAAATCTTCATTTTTATCTCAGTCTTTATGACAGAGAGTTGCTATGTCAAAGAAGCCATCATATGAGGAAAAGGGAAAGAGAAAGATGGTAGATGCCTTTGAATCTAGACTTTCTCTTCCTAGAACAAGATGAAAAACAGGGGAAATTTCTATTCAAGAACCATCAGAAACTTCAGTCAGACAAACTCTAGGAAGATAAACAAACTCCTAAGGATCCAATAGATCTTGATGAGGAATAAGTTCCTCTAGAATCTGAACCACAAACCCCACATGAACCTTCTTCATCTCCTACTAATGCTTCTCCCAAACCTAAACATGGGAAAAGCATACCTTCAAAAACAAACCTTCTCCACTAACCCAGAAATCCAAATCCACTTCAAAGATATCCATTCTTGGAAGATTCACTCCAAGGAAATGAGTTCCTACCCCCACATCAAAACAAAACCCACCTCATTACCTAAGAAACAAGTCTCAGTGGACCTATCTTTGAAGAATTTCATATTCAAGAAATACAAGTCTGATTTCTATGCAAGATTTGGGTGCAAGAACTATAAACGAGGTAAGTTCTTGAATTATAAATTCTTTGAAGACGAACAAACATGAATAAATAAGTGATGTGTTTTATGTGGATTGATACACATTTTTATGGAGAGTAGACTGATGTAAATGAGTGTTTATAATCATACTTTGATTGTCGGAAGTATAGATTGATGTGTATGTAATTAATGTGTGTGAATGATTTGACGGAATGAATGTAAATGGGTTTGAAAACAAGTTGAAGAATGTACTCAATTGATTGGGAAATTAGTTGAAGTTTTTGGTAAAATTCATGCACATTTTATGTCAAAATGTCGATGGTTTTGAATCAAGTGATGTTCAGCCTTAACGGATATGGAGTTAGAGACTAATCTGGTGAGGTTGAACCTTGATAGATTTTCTTGTGAAAGAAAACATTGATGATTTTTAGTAAAATGTCAACGATTTTCAGTCTGTTGCTAGCAGTTACAAGATCCGATTTTCAAGCCTCTTTGACATATTCTTCGACCTCTTTTGAGAGATTGTCTCCTAGTAGTTGAACTTCTATTTAATGGGAGATATGTTGAATAATATTTGTAACTTCAAAGTGAGAAATCTTGAAGGGTATTGTGAGAGAGAGAATCAAGAATTCAAGACTACCAAAAGAGTGAAACCTCTATTTTGCAGGCATATGAAGACTGAAGTGATATAACGTAGTGAAGTCACCTATGATTTATATTATTTATTTCATTGTGCAAATTATACCTTGGTTTGAGATGCAAACCAAGAGATAGTTGAATCATTATAGGGTGTGTAAGTGATTCATCTATATTACTACCTGAAAGTGGAAATCCAAAGAATAGAAAAATTGTACCACTTGTAACTTTGGGATTAAGTTGACTAGTGGAACCCAAGTTCAGGATTTTGACTTGGAGAGTGTAGAGAGTGTCAAACCACTACATGTTTTGTGTTCTTATTTTTATCTGATTATTGGTGTATTGTATTCAAATTGTTTCTACTTGCTTTGTGTTTTACCATTGCACGGGAACAACATATGGCAGTGAAATGCATATGTTCAATGTACTTATTAATCATATATATATATATATCAAGTTTGGCAAACTTATCTCTTTTGTCACTTCATTTTCAATTTCTGCATTTGAGCTCATAAATGATGATGCCAATCTTTGACTTTTCATTTTAGTGCTTGATTTTCTTTCTTCAGCTTGAAGTTTGTAGATTGAGAAGTTGACCTTATTTTCTCATCATTCTCCTTCTTGCATGTGCTCATTTCAAGCTTTTCCTGCATACACTTTAGAGATTCTTGAACTTTTTCTTTCGTTAGCAAAATCAAATAGATGTAAACTTTATGCAGTAATTTAAACAGTGCAATTCCTTTTTATCACAAAATAGTATGTAGTTAAGAATCTAGACTGCTCAGCAAAATAGAATAAACTTCATCATTTTAAATGGATCATTCAATACTTAAATAGTTTGCTTCTTATATGAATGTTTTCTTTTTCCTAGGTGTCTCTAAATTTTGTTTCAATTTGTGTTTCAGTTTTGTATCATGAATTCATTTGATTTATGTTGTTCTAAATTAAACTTTAACATTCTATTCATATACAAATCATATTAGAAACAAATGAGTAAATGGATTAAGTATGGACAATAAGAAAATATAATGGAGTTTGGGTTTGAGTTGCCATACCTGCACTTACCTTTCCTTCGTCTCTAGCTTCTTTAAATATCTTCTTCATCCAATATCAATAAGTCATTTATCCTTTAATGGAGCTTGATAGATTTTCTTTTCTTCATCTCCTTTCTTTTTGTTGACTTACTCTAAGTCTTTACTTTTTGTTGCAAATCTACCTTCACAGATTTGGTTTCCTTCATTCTTTTCTTTCTCTGCATCACTACCTGCCAAATTTTCTTATTGAATATTAATCTCTTCTTGAGATTGCTTCTCCTCAACTTGTGAGGATCTATCAATTGCTTTAGCCTCTTGTTCTCCAATTTGAGTTTGAGGCTTAATAATTTCTTCTTCTTCTTCTTTGGGTTGCTTCCTCTCAACCCATGACTTTTTTTTCTATTGGAGGTTGCTCCTCTTTATCTTCTACTTGTTTTCTTGCACTCAAACTAATCTTAATAGCAACATTAGTTTCATTTGAGTACTATTTGCCCCTCATAAATTGTTTATAACCTATCCAACATTTCTCCTACACCCTTATAGGTTAAGACAAAGTTGCAAATGGTGGGACAGAGAGCATATCGTAGGGTATTCATAACTTTGACATTTTCTTGTTGTGCTCTCACTTCATCCTCACTTATGCCAATGAAAATGATTTTTCATAGCTGAAGGTTATTGGCCATAAGATATATTTCCAATCTCCTCTTCCATTAAATATAATTTGAACCATCAAAGCATGGAAGTTGGGAGGTGGAATATCCTTCGTAGAACATAGAAGATAATAGTATTAGGTTAGCCATGCGGATCTCTACAATTAGTTATGTAGCCCACTCTGATACCACTTGTTGGTTCCCCAAGTATGGCTTAACCCAAGAAGGGAGGGGTGAATTGGGTTTATAAAAATTTCTTGCTTATCCCCTACAAGATTACTTCCCCTTCTTTCGTGCTTGTGTGCTGTGTAATATGAGATAAATGATAAAGCAGTAATGTGCAAAGGAAAGTAAAGCAATCACACAAATAAACAAGTATACAGAAACAACACAATTTTTATAGTGGTTCGGGAACCCTGTCCCTACATCCACTCTTCCAAGAGTACATACTCATTGTGCCTTGGGTTCCATTATACCCCGTACAATGGAAATACAATAGTGTCCCCAATACTATTCTAGATTCTAGCTCTAAGGGGCATAAACAAGTGTCCCCAACACTCTTCTGAATTCTAACTCTAGGGAGCATAAACTAGTGTCCCCGATACTATTCTAGATTACAACTCTTGGGGTCATAACTTTGGTTTTGTGAGCTAACCAGAAACTCTACCTTTACAGGTATTTTGTGTATATGAATATGCCTCTAACTAGGCTAATAAGTACACATAGTTAAAGCAAAAATACAAATAATAAAACAATGAGCACATTATAGTGATTTTTCAAACTCCATTAATGTATTGTTAATGTGACATTGAAGCTTTTTGATCTTTGTATCACTTGGAGTGAAAACACTTGGGAGACTTGAATGAGTTTCTTGTTGGTTGATTCGCCTTTATCATTTATAACCTTTAAGCTCCTTAATGATCCTTTGGGAGAACTTGATCTTTGAATAACTCCTTATAGTACATAAGAATTCTCTTAGATATATTGAAGAAGTATGCCTTAAAAGGATAAACAAAATGAAGCTCTTGAATGTTGTTTAAAGGATATAGCTCTTGGCCTAGGGATATAAAGATTTGTGAAAGTTATTAGGATCAATACCTTTTTCTTCTTCAACTCCTTCCCCCGTTGAAACGTCCCAGCATATCTCCTTAAATAGCTTTTTTCAAAATAAACTAGTTCTTCCCATTTTTTGAAATTTTAGGGTCTCACATTCTACCCCACTTACAAAAAGTTTCATCCCCAAAACTTATACAAACAAGTGGGGGTATTTAGATCTCATTACATCTTGCAGTTCGCAAGTTGCTTCCTCTTCTAAATGGTGTCCCCATTGTACTTTTACCAGATGAATGACCTTGTTCCTCAACTGTTTTTCCTTGGTATCTAATATTCGAACTGGTTACTCTACGTATTCTAGGTTTTCTTTAATTTGGATTTCTTCCAGTGCCAAGATGTGAGATGAATCTGGTTCATACTTTCTCAGTGAAGATACATGGAAGACTTCATGGATTCCACTCAGTAGTGATGGTAAGGCAATATGATATGCTACCTTACCAATCCAATCTAAAATTTCATAGGGACTGATGTACCTTGGGCTCAATTTGCCCTTGGTACTAAACCTCACTACACCCTTCATTGGAAATACTTTTAAGAAAACTTTATCTCCTACCTAAAATTCCAAGTCACGCCTTCTTATGTCTGCATAGCTCTTCTAGTAGGACTGAGCAATATGGATCTTTTCATTAATTTATACGACATTTTCAACTATATCAGCAATCATCTCTGGTCCTATTAAGGCAGTCTCACCTACCTCTGTCCAATATAGCGAAGATTTGCATTTACGCCCATATAGTACCTCAAAAGGAGCCATTTGGATAATGGAATGGTAACTATTACTATATGCAAATTCGATTAATGATAAGTACTAGCTCCAAGTTTTACCCCATTCTAGAGTACAAGCTCTAAGCATGTCTTCTAGCTGCTAATTCACTTGCTCCACCTGCCCATCTATTTAGGTGTGATAAGTGCTACTGAAATCTAGGCATGTCCCCATAGCTTTGTGTAGTGCTCTCCAAAATTTTGAAGTAAATATTGATCCTCTATCTGAAATAATCACTTTGGGCACACCATGCAATCTTACAATTTCCCTCTGATAAATCTAGGCATATTTCTAAGTACTAAATGTGATTTTAACTACTATAAAGTGAGCTACTTTAGTCAGTCTGTCCATAGCGGCCCAAATACTATCAAATGCAGCAATTGTCTTTGGTAGAGTAGTAATAAAATCTATTGTTATGTCTTCCATTTCCACTCAAGGAGTTCAATAAATTGCAATAATCCACCAGGTCTTTGATGCTCTGCTTTCACTCTTTGGCATGTTAGACATTTAGCCACATATTTAACAATATCATTTTTCATCCCATTCCACTGGTATAAAGATTTTAAATCATGATATATTTTATTGCCACCAAGATGCACAATATAAGAGGAGTAGTGTACTTCCTCTAATAGCTTTGTACCACCATTGATCCCTTAGGAAGAACTATCCGATCTCTATACCTCATAAGATGGTCTACGCCAATAGAGAAGTCTGGCAGTTCATTTTGCTGTACTCGCAATTTTAATCTCTAAAATTCTTTTTCTAACAACTCTTCTTAAGCTATCCAGATCTCATCTATCAAAGTAGGCTGAATGTGTAACTGATATAACTGGGTTACTACCCCTTTTATTTCCACTTGTAAATCCATACTTCTCAATTCTTTAAATAATTCTTTCTTTTGGGTTAATATACATGCTAAAATACTTCTAGATTTCCTACTTAAAGCATCAACAACAACATTTGCTTTGCTAGGATGATAATGAATGCTCAAATAATAATAGTTCTAACCATCTTCTCTGCCTCATATTCAACTCTTTCTGAATAAAGATGTTTTCAAACTTTTATGATCTGTGTATACATCACATTTTTTCCTATAAAGGTAGTGTATCCATATTTTTAAAGCAAACACTACTGCCACCAATTCCAAATCATGAGTTGGATAATTATGCTTATGAGGCCGCAACTATCATTATACATAAGCTATCACTTTGCCATTTTGCATTCGAACACAACCCAATCCTTTCTTTGATGCATCATTGTATATCACGAATCCACCTTGGCCTGATGGAATTGCAAGAACTAGTGCTTCTACTAACCATCTCTTTAATTCTTGAAAAGCAATTTCACATTTCTCATTCCATACAAATAAAACTCATTTCTAAGTCAATTGTGTTAGTGGTAAAGCTATTGTGGAGAACCCTTCAACAAATCTCCAATAATACCCGGCTAATCCCAGAAAACTCCTGACCTCATTCATAATGCTTGGTCTAGGCCAATTCACTACAGCTTCTATTTTATGAGGGTCTACAGAAATGCCAACTCCTGAAATCATAGGATGTAGAAAAGCTATACTATTCATCCAGAAGTCAAACTTTTTCAATTTTGCATAAAGCTTTTCTTCTCTAAGTCTCTATAAAGCCATTCTTAAATGTGCTTCATGACTCTCCCTGTCTCTTGAATAGATCAAAATATCATCAATGAAAGTAATTACAAACTGATCCAAGTAGGAATTAAATGCTATATTCATTAAATCCATAAAGACAATGGGAGCATTTGTTAATCCGAATGGGATTACTAGAAATTCGTAATGCCCATATTGTGTTCTGAATGTAGTCTTCTGAACATCTGAAGGCTTAACCTTCAATTGATGATACCCTGACTGTAGATCAATTTTGGAGAACACTGTGGCTCCTTACAACTAACCTAATAGATCATCTATTCTGGGCAATAGATATTTGTTCTTCATGATGACTTTATTTAGTTCCCAATAATCAATACATAAATGAAGACTCCCATATTTCTTCTTCACAAATAGCACCAGTGTGCCCCATGGCGATATGCTGGGACAGATAAAGCCCTTGTCCATTAAGTCCTGTAATTACACTTTTAATTCTACTTAGCTCTTAACCTGTTAGAAAGTCTACAACCTCATTCTTGACAAAAAAGGAGATGGTTGCACCAAAGTGGAAAGCTTTTGTTAGAGAATTAAATCTCTTGCACATTTAAAAATAGCAACTTTTTACAATAGCACCATTATTGTAGCAAATCATTGTAGCTCCGCTTTGTTTGAAGTAAGCAGAAAGTGAATATTCGTCTATTGGTTACTGGAGCAGAGTTACTATAGCAGATCACTGTAGCACCATGCTGCTATGTCTATTACTTAGTCTGCTGATGAAGCTTTGTTTGTTGTACTGTAGCAGAGTTACTATAGCATCGTTACTATAACAAACTACCATAGCAAATCAGTGTAGCACTTCATCTGCTGCTTCTACTTCGTCTGTCGGTTAGTATAGAAAATTATTGCAAAAAATTAGTATCAATTTGCCTGCTGCTTCACCTGATGCTTATACTTTGTTTGATGCTTCAACTTAATCTGTCACTATAGCAGCATTGTAGAAAATTACTATGGCAATTTGCCTACAGGTTTGTCTTATGCTTCGACTTTGTCTGTCATTGTACTAGCACTGTAGTATTTTACTGTAGCAAAAGTACTATAGCAAAAGTACTGTAGCAGCAAATCTGCACTTAAAAATTTCTACACTTTTGCCATATTGTTAACTTGACATTTTTCATTATAAATCAAAATACATTTATCCACATATAATATACATAAGTTAGAGTATGATTAAATCATTTAAGCATAATTTCTTTTTCATGTAAAGAATATCTTTTGTGAAGCACACTTATCAAAAAATGTTTACTCCCACATGATTTTTCAAGTTGTAGACCATGGATCAATCACATATTGTGTTTTTTATAATAATATAATAATCCATATGAAATTTGCATAAATTGTAAAGCATGGATATATACTTTAAATCATAATTTTATATTTATAAATTTATTTAAGCTCTCATTCTTTTTCATTCAAGAAGATATCTCTTTAAAACACTTTTATCATATGATCCAAGCTATGATAGGAAAGGTTAAAAGTAATGTGGATCAATATGATTTCCTTTCTAGACTTATATCAAGATGTATGATATTCCAATAAGGCACTCATATTTCAAGCATATCTTTCTACATTTCAAGCTTTCTATATTAGAAGCATCATTAGCATAAATCAAATCTTAAGATAAGTTTTATTGTAATCAAAATCATACAATAATCTCAATAATAGAAACCCTAGCTTAACAAAATTCATAATTTCTCTTGTCAAATTATTATAATCATTACATTAATTCATTTCTCCTATGATTTATAAGCATATACATCAATTTTATCCCCAAAAACCATCATTTTCCAAAACCCTAAAAATCAATAATATGAGAATCAATTGATCAATCGTGCATATGTCCGCTTAAGAATGTAGCCGACCTCCCCAAACGAATGACCAAGCTCCTACCTCCATATGGCTCCTTCCATTTTGGGAAAATCCAACATTTCTTCTATTTTCATCCATTTTTCATGATTCAAATGGGTAAAAACTGGGTTTGAACGAAAGATCACAAGTTTATCTAGCTAGGGAGATGATTTCCTAGCTAAATTGACAAGAAATAAAGTTAAGCGGGCTCGGGCAAAAGGGGAGAAAGAACGGAACAGACCAAAGAAAACGGAATGGAGAAATGGACGAAAAAGTTGATCAATCGACTTAAATCACCGATCAGCACCACTGGCGCCAGCTTGCTGCTGTCACTTATCGCCACCCACTTCGACTAGCATTGCCAGCGCCACCTTGCTGGCTAGCCCTATTTTTTGATTTTTTAACATTTTTAAATCATCATTTTCCCATCCTTTTCCCATCATTTACTCCATATAAAAACAACATCATCGCCTTTAATTTTGCCTCAATTAGCTTAAAAACATGTCATATAATCATACACATGATTTTATTTAGATCAATTTCATGAAATTCTTATACACTTCAAACATACTTAATTCATTTCATTGAAAAATCACATTGCTTCATTAATCAACACATAACTAACCCAAAATTAACACCCTAGGTGTTACCAACCTACACATCTAGTTTTCTCACTTCCTCAAACAATTATGTTTGCTGTGTAAGCAAATCGGCTAAAATGGTCCTAGATTTTCTGCTCAAAGCATTGGCCACCACATTTGCCTTTTTGGGATAATAGTGAATGTTCAGATCATAGTCCTAAGTAATTCAAGCCACTGTCGCTGCCTCATGTTCAATTCATTATGAGTAAAGATATATTTTAGACTTTTGTGATTGGTGTACACATTACATTTCTCTCCATAAAGATAGTGTCTCCATATGATTAGAACAAACACTACTGATGCTGAATCCAAATCATGGTTAGATAGTTACGCTCATTACGTCGCAACTGGCATTATGCATAAGCTATCACGTTGCTATTTTGTATTAAAACATAGCCTAATCCTTTCTTTGATGCATAACTATATATCACAAATTCACCCTAACCTGATGGAATTGCAAGAATTGGTGCTTTTACTAACCTTCTCTTTAATTCTTGAAAAGTAGCCTCACACTGATCCTTCTATTCAAATGGAACTCCTTTTTGAGTCAACTAGGTCAATGGCATAAGAATAATAGAAAATCCTTCAACAAGCCTTCGATAATACCTAGCTAATTTGAAAAAGATTCGAGCCTCAGTCACTATACTTGGTCTAGGCGAATTTACTATGGCCTCTATTTTATGAGGGTCCACAGATATACCAACTCCCAAGATCACATGACCTAGACATGCTATACTATTCATCCAATACTTGCATTTCTTTAGTTTTACATAAAGCTTTTCTTCTCTTAGTTTTTGCAAAGCCATTGTCAAATGTAATTCATGATCCTCTTTGTCTCTTGAATAAATCAAAATGTCATCAATGAAGATAATTAGAAATCAATCCAAGTAGGGTTTGAACACCCTATTCATTAAATCCATGAAAAATGTCGGAGCATTCGTTAACCCGAATGGCATTACCAAAAATTCATAATGTCCTTAGTGTGTCCTGAACAATCTTATGAACATCTACGAACTTAACCTTCATTTGATGGTACCTTGACTGTAAGTTGATTTTAGAGAAAACTATGACCCCATTCAGTTGATTCGACAAATCATCTATTCAGGGTAGTGGATATCTATTCTTTTTAGTTTATTTAATTCTTAATAATTAATACACAATCGAAGGCTTGCCTCTTTCTTTTTCATGAACAACACTAGTGCACCCCACAATGACACATTAGGATGGATAAATCCCTTATTCATCAAGTCTTGTAATTGCATTGTCAACTCTACCAGTTCTACCGGTGTCATTCGATATAGAGCCTTAGATATCAATTCTGCCCTAGGTTGGAGATCAATACAAAAATCTACTTCTCACTTAGGAGGTAATCCAAACAATTCACCAAGGAACACGTCTAGAAAATCTTGCACTACATGTATCGACGCTTCGAATGGGTGTCGATAGTTGATACCAAGTATGCTTCACACCCTCTTTGCACTAAACTAAAAGCCTTCATAGCTGACACATGGGTATGAGTTTTACCCTTAGGTGAACTCCTAAAGATAATTTCCACCTTACTAGGGGTCTTTAAGATTACCTACTTATTTTTACATTCAATTTTTGTTTCATATTTGGCTAGCTAGTCCATACCTAGTATAATATCCAGACCCTCCATATTCAATACAATCAGGTTGACATAAAACTATCTGCTCTCAATCATTATAGCTATCTCATAACATACTTTTGTATCTATACTAACCACTTTTAGTGGAGTGGATAGCTCTATCACATGATGCATGGGGTATTTAGACAAATCAGCTCTATTTACAAATGTAATGGAGATAAAAGATTGAGAGGCACTTGGATCAAACCAGACATATGTCATGCAATTACAAACCAAAATATTACTAGTGACTATGTGATCCATGGCCTGAGCTTCCTGGACATTGGTTGCTTATACTACTACAGTCATTGGAGGTCTACATTGTTCATTCTCATGTCCAGGAGTTAAATTAGGCTTTCGACCTCTACCTCTCATCAAGCCCCCACCACACTTAGGTTGCGGTGGCACTAGAGAAGTTACACTGTCACTCCATCTTTGGTTAGGATAGTTCCACTGAATATGTCCAATCTTGCAACATAGAAAACAAGTGAGTGGTCTTTGTTGTCCCGGATCCAATGGTTGACTCGACCCTTGACTAGTTTCCTTCATCTATTCTTGAGTTGATCTAGTCGGCCTTCCTCCTGACTTCTTTAATAATATGCGATAGTCAAATTTTAAATGTCTTGATTTCTTATAATAATTACATATTCTTTTCATTGTATAGGACCACTCTGCTTAGTTCTTAGCCTTTTCCAGTGTCCCTGCTCATTTTCTCTAATACATCTCCTTTCTCTGAATTTGGTCAGCTCCTCCTTCTCCCATTCTACTAGACGAGCACACTCAAGGATATTTTCATATCTAATCAGCATAAGTGGGGCTAACTTTTCTCAGATATCTAATCTTAGCCCCTCTTGAAATTTCTGGGTTGTCTTTAGTGAATCTAATTGGGCCCATGATACAAATTGTGCCAAAGACCTAAATTATCCATCATACTCTTCTACGGTTTCCTTATCTTGCAACAATGTCAAAAATTCAGTAACTTGCCTAGGCTTCTCACTCAACAGTACATATTTGCGAAGCAATCTCTCTCTCAAGTCAGTCCATGTCATCCCTGCCTCATTGCTAGGAATCATCAAATTTCCAATATGCCACCACTGCTCTGTTTCATCTTCCAATTGATAAACCCCATATAATATCTTATGCTCTTCAGGACATTCCATATATGCAAACCACTTTTCCATGCTAAAGAGTCATTCATTTACCACACAGTAGTCCCTCTGCCCCTTGAAAATTAGAAGCTTTATATTTTGGAAAGCTTTCATGTCTAACCTATCCCTGACTGCCTTTGGGATATCTACCCTATATTTGGTCATACATTTATTAGCCTTGCACATGGACCCACCATCTACTGAGCCTCCTCTACATGACTCCTTTAAGTTTGAACCAGTTCTTGTAAGGTCTGGGCAATACCCACTGTCATTGTCATCATAACACCAAATTCTAGTGCCATTATTTGGGGCTGCATAGGCAGAACTGCCTCACTACTAGGACTTGCAATATTTGGCCTATCTACTCTTATAGGTTCTACCTCTTCATGGCCTACCTCAGCTTTGACTACCCCTCCTTTAACTTCATTTTGGGTTAACCCTAGTATCTCCCTCACCCTTTAGGCTTCTGCTTAAGTTTCCCTAATAACAACCCCCATTGCTCAATTCTGGATAGTCCTCATTGGTGAGTCATCCTATATCATGGGGGCTTTGCCTTTGTCCATTCTCTTCCTAGATGCCATTACTAAATAAGGAAAAGTATATGATCATATAATAACATAATATTAAAATATTAACTCAACTTATCAATACAAGGTTTCAATTCACATCTTATACTAACGTTCTCCCATGTTTGTAGCCTTTTGAAAACTATGCATGTCATACTTTTACCAATTTCCAACAATCTTACCATTATAGTTCTAGGACTTATCTCCTCCTGAGTATTAGACATAAACCGCTCTTAACCACTCTATAACGCCCCAACTTTCGGAGGCACTACTAAGGCAGTACTAGGAGTACCCTCGACCAAAGTCTCCCCTGAACTTACCTTCTTAAACCTATATAGAAGAATTATGAACACCCATAAATGCCCAGAATCATAGTCTCACTGTAAAGGTAGGGTGAGGAAAAAGGCATGCACACCCATGCTAAAGTAATGACATGCAAGTTGATTTGTACATTTTAGTTCTATGTTAATTATAACACATTAGTTACACATTATTTACAACATTAATATAATCTAAAAAATACATTTATAATACATTCCAAAATACATCAAAAGAAAAGGAATTCTAAGCATCATGGTCTATCCCTCTCTTGAGCTCCAACCCCTTATTAGGCTCTACCTTCCTACCTATTAGCTAAAAACCTAGTAAAATAGGGTGAGTCCAAACAACTTAGTAAGTAGAATGCCATTAATCAATAATCAATAGAATGTATTTATTAAATAATAATATATGCAAATGGAACTACTATCATGATACCATTATAAACAGTGATGAGAATTTTTAACTAAGAGTCTATCACGATTCATCTTTACTCATATATGGATTATTATCATCTCTACCTTAATATATCCTTGGTATTTCGTCTACTACCAATCAATACCATGCTCAAGAAGCCATCAACCAAGTGGACTCAGCCATGCACCAAATGGACTCAACCAAATACCAAGTGGACTTAACCATATACCAAGTGGACTCCACCACACACTACGTGGACTTGTTCTTCTTACAACTTTGGTGTGCTCTAGTTCTTCCCTTCAACCCCAGCTACAAACATTATGAGACCAATGACCATATGATCATCAGCATAGCCTATGATATCCCGCCCTCATTACAACCCAAGGATTGTAAGTTCTCCACCACACCTACTAAGTAAGGAGAGTCGTCCCACACAATAGGCTGGATTTGACCTCTTCGCCATTACACAAAATCTTGCCATTTCATGGGTGGGATCCCAAATAATCAAATCAACCATCCCAGTAGGCACCTAAACCCAATGTATAACAATTGTATTTTAAATAGTATTCACTCTCAAGCATGCCTCTAAATCTTACTCAAATTGCTAAACTCAAATTCATACCAAAATAACCTATTAAACCCAAAAACACATACATTCATCAGGGATTCATCTCACTCAAATAATTAAATTCTATGTCATTCAACTATTTATTGTAATATACCATTTCTTGGTCACTATCATCAAAACTACCCCCAAATCATCTAAGGATAGTCTCATCTAAAACTCAAACAAGTCCATTATTAGTGTATAATAAAAATAAACATAAAAAATCCAAAAAATTCTAAATCCAGCTCCATGGCCTCAAATTCGATGCCACGGCACCATCCACGTTGCTCATTTCACCCGTGTCCAATAAAAACAGCTTCGTGGCACCAGATTTAGCATTGCAGCCTCACGCTCACTGCCCATTTGTTCTCCTTAGTAGCTTACCCTATTTATTGTACTCCATTATTTCCCTTATCTAATTATCTCATATACCTCTTAATTCATCTCCTTTAACCCTTCATTCTTCTCCATTATCCCCACCTATCTTGTGATTCAATCATACAAATGATGATAAATTCATGAATTCCAACATACAATAGCAATAATTTAAACCTCTACTCATATGCATTTATACTTATTTCATCCTCAATACAGTATCACCATCAATACATTATCCCTTTTATTTCCAAACTTCATACCACACCATTTATATGGTTAACAAAGCATAATACAAGAACACTACCCAAGCTCAAGTTAAGTTACTCATAATAGTTATAAAGTTCAATTTAATTACAACAAGAAAATAACCTACTTACCTCACCAATGCACCTTTCTTTCTCTTCAAGCTTGGGTTTCCATGATTTGCTTCTCAATTTGGAAGTCCCACACTCAAAACACATGTCCCATGATCATTTGATTGCATTAGCAGCTCATAGAACATAAATACTGCACCTTTCAGTTTAGGCTTATAACACAACCTTGTTGAGGGTTTCTCCAATTACTTATCTCAACTTTAATGAAGAGGTAATCATGGAATCGCTAGCACGGGTTAATCATGCTATACTTCTCTTTTCATCAAACACCTATGGTGCAGTTTCCCAATTTCTGCATGTTTGTTATCCACAAGTTGGGATTTATATCCCAAACTAGATATAAACATATCTTAATTGAATTCATACTTCAATCTACATTCAATTCACTACTAAAATCATGTTTTCCCTAATTTCCAACCTTCCAACAATCAAAAATTGTCTTATAAACCATAATTTCATCTAGTGAAAACTAATAGTTAATGGCAGAAGTCACTTACCACTTGATTTCTGATGAGAATGCAAAATGTCATATTTTATTCTCCTAATACTTCATCTTTTGCACCTAATACTTCATCTT
>JAYJMB010088908.1:4136-18693 GCA_036873735.1 Pouteria campechiana | reverse complement strand
CTCGCCCTGCTCGTCGGCTGGTTGGTCGACTGATCAAATCCGATCAGTTGATTTCCTTTGATTTTCCATGCCCAACAGATATCCCTAACACTAGTCTCCCTTCAACGAGCGATTTTCTGTGCATGCTTTCATTATGTTCAATTTACAGAGATATACTTTCACTATTTTTTATGCTTGTAATGACCCAACGCTATAGTGCATATTATCCGCTTTGCCCAGTGCATCCTTAGTAGGAACCTCACCGACCCGGAAGGGACAAATTCGTGAGGCCGATGAGGTTCCTGCTAAAGATGCACTAGGTAAAGCGAATAATATGCGTTGTAGCATTGAGTTATTATAGTTGGTATCAGAGCCGACTCCTAATAGTCTAGGGGGTGTGTGGCATAAGGACATGGCAGCCCTAAGGAGAGGTGAATATGAGATCCTATATTGCCCGGGTGAGGGAGGGAGTCCCGAGCTAAATATGTGAGGCTCGGTTGCAAATGTGTCACCCATTTTGGGCGGGTAGCAAGATAGACCCAGAGGGGCATGGCCCTGAAAGGGACAAATCCGAGAGGTCAATGAGGTTTCTGTTAAGGATGCACTAGGCAAAGCAGACAATATGCAATGTAGCATCAGGTCGTTATAATTGGTATCAAAGCCGACTCCCAATAGTCTATGGGGGTGAGTGCCATGAGGACATGACAACCCTGAGAAGGGGTGGATGTGAGATTCCACATCGCTCAAGTGAGGGAGGGAGTCTTGGACTAAATATATAAGACTCGATTGCAAAGGTGTTACCTATTTTGGGTGGGTGGCGGGCGGACCTAGAGGGGCGTGGCCCCGGAAGTGACAAATCCGTGAAGCAGGTGAGGTTCCTGCAAAAGATGCATAGGGCAAAGTGGACAATATGCATTGTATCATTGGGTTGTTACATTTGGTATCAAAGTTGAAACGGGTGCCATGAGGGCATGACAGCTCTGAGAGGTGCATGTGAGATCCCCCATTGCCCGAGTGAGTGAGGGAATCTTGGGCTAAATATTCGAGGCTCAATTGCAAAGGTGTCACCCGTTTTGGGGGGTGGCGCGACAAGCCCGGAGGGGCGTGGCCCCAAAAGGGACAAATCTGAGAGGCCGATGAGGTTCCTATTAAAGATGCACTGGGCAAAGCGGACAATATGCACTGTAGCGTCGGGTCATTATAATGCCTCTTGTTTAGACGATGCTTCTGCTATTGGTAACTCGGGCGCTTCCATAATTTGATGCCATGAATGTTTCTATTATCTGTAGCTAAGATGCTTTCCTCATTAGGGATGCTTTTGTGTTGGGGCCTCTTGAGGTTGCTTTGGTCCTCTTGGGGACTTCTTTGTGTTGGTGTCGCTTTCGTGTTTGTGCCTTGGAATCCTTTCCTTTTTCAAGTCTAGGTTCTAGTTTTTATTTGTTAGTTTTCCGTAATCCCTTCATATTTTAGGTTCAGGTTCTGGTTTTCATAATTAATTTCTAAAAATCTCTTCCTATTTCAGGTTTAGGTTCTAATCTTCACATTGGTTTCCCGAAATCCTGTTCTATTTTAGGTTCAGGTTTTGGTCTTCGTGATTGGTTTTCAAGAATCCCTTCTTATCTCATGTTTAGGTTTCGATCTAATGCCAAAATCTCTTCCTATTTTAGGTTCAGGTTGTGGTCTTCATGATTGGTTCACCAGAATACCTTCCTATTTCAGGTTCAAGTTCTGATCTTCATGATTGATTCTCCGGAATCCCTTCCTATTTCAGTTTCAGGTTCTGGTCTTCATGATTGATTTTTTCAAAATTCCTTCCTATTTCAAGTTCAAGTTCCGGTCTTCATGATTAGTTTTCTAAAATTCCTTGCTATTTTAGGTTCAGATTCCGGTCTTCTTGTATTCGGTAATATTAGAAATACTGAATCCGTTTCTCGTGGCTTCTTGCAATATTAGAAATACCAAATTCGTCCTTCATAACAACCTACAATTTTAGAAATACTGGATTTGTCTTTCATGACAAACTATAGTATAAGAAATACCAAATTCATCCTTCATGATTACTTGTAATATCAGAAATACTGCATCCATCCTTCATTAAAAATGACCATATATTGGAAAACATGCATTAAAAATTGCTCTATGTGAGAATGTTAAAATATTTTCATGGTACTGTTAGTAACTATCCTTGGAAAGCAAAACCAAGTTCCACCGAGCATCACAACGGAGCCACTGGCTGCAAATGTGGATTAGAGGTGCTTACAAGGGGCCTCGTTCATATATGAGGGTTGCTGAAATTCTTGTGCATGTTGGAGTAAGTGCCTAGGCAACATGAATCTACCGCTAGAGCATACTGCGTGAGACTCAGCCCGAAATCTTATTCTTAGGTAATGATGCACACACATCATTTGGACAGAACTATTATTGCTATTACTGTGCATGTAAACTAGAAGGGGCAGTCGTGGCTCTTTTTGAGATTTCAGGTTTGCTTTTGGAAGGCTTAGGATCCTTATGCAGATCATATTTTCTTCATATTAAATAAGATGCCATAGATGACAAGCTTTAGATCTCCTAAGCAATTTCTCCAAAAATTCATTGATTTCTATTGAAGAATTCGATAACCCAAATAAGAAGAAGGGGAATTCCTGTACTAGGTCATATTCGTCTCTACATAAAGAGTAAAAAACCCTACCAAATCAACCAAAAAACCATGCATTAGAGCTCACAAGAGATGACTCTTGACTATCTCTTTGAAAATCCTAAGATGGGTGTTTAAGCAAAGGATGACTTAGTCAAAAATCTATTATCTCTATGAAGCAGGGTGGTAAGATTTACAAAAGACGATAGCTACTGAAGATGCATAACACGTGGCTTCCCTTCTGTTTCAATGACTCAAACCGTAGAAACCACTTCCATAGTAATACTAATTTCAACTAGATTAATCAGGTGGTCTTGCTTAGATGATGCTCCCAAGTGCTATTGCTTTCGAGGTTTACTGATCCTTCGATCGCTACCACTTCAAAATTTTACCAAATTTAACATGAGCAAAAGTAGCCAAAACCACACTGAAGCAGAGATGGGTGACAAATATTGAATAATCCTTCTATAACTATTTGTCCTTTTAGCACTTTTTGAAAAGCAACATGAGATAACTTTTTGTCCTTTAGCACTTTTTGAAAAGCAACATGAGAGCATTGATTATTTGAATAAAATTCACATGTATTCTCTGGGATAGCTCAACTGCTTGAAGCTTCTAGTTTAGTTTCTTGATGTTTGTGTGATCTGAGATTGTTGGATTTAACAAAAGCTAATTGATCATTGTTTGATTGGACAAGAAGCAGTAACGTCATGCATGAAGATGTACCAAAAGCGCTAGGTTAATCCTTTGTTCCTTGTGGCTTAGCTCATGCATGCATATGATATTAGAGCCAAAAGTGGAATAAATGAGTGGAATGAGTTACCCACATGGATGACAAAGTTTGTATTAGGAATCTCTACAAAGATTTCCTCCAAATTTTTGTGGGAAAGCTAGCGATGGTGTAGGCAACAATTTTTCCATAAAGTAACATTATGATCATATTTACAAATAATTGCAACGAAACATGGCATAGATTACCATGGATATTTAGGATCCATAAATATTACTTTACGGATGTTGATAATTTCTTTCTGCATATTTACTGTAAATATTGAGACAAGGATAATAGATCCTCACTTTGTGAAATCTTGACTAGTAATAAAGTAAAATTTTACCAAGGTGATAATGTGCATATCGATACGGATAGTAATAGTATAACTATTACCCTTGAGATGATAGCTTTTGTATTCCTATTTTTTCAACGTGATAGCTTTTGTATTCAAAGGTTTTCTACAGACGGCGCCAATGTTTGAGTTGCACCCAAGTATGCTCTTTAGATAATCCTAAATAAAGATCCTCCAAGACAAAGAAAATGTCAGAGGGTGCTAGGAGTTGTCCTAAAGTGGGCACTCCAATACTCGAGTCAATAAGGGACCTTAATAAGGGTATAGATAATAAAAAGAGAGCTTTAAGAAAGTTCATACTTGGTGTATTCATAGTTGATCTTGAGGGATATATGCATATAGGAATATACACAATCCATATGCAGATGAGATGATAATCCTTGTCTAGAATCTCTAGTTCTTTTAGGACTTCCTTTTAGAGAACGGTTCTGGAGTTTTATAGAATTACATTATAGTTGGAATAGGCTTCTCATTAGAATAAAAATTTAACATGGCATGTTGCCAACTGGACAATGGATATGTAGCATTAGAGATTGCCAACAGTATATTAGGAGGAATATGAAGGTAGAGATTGCTTGTGATTAAATCATATGAAAGAAATATGGCCTCTCAAATCTCGACAACAAGTAATTTATAAAGATTGTCGACATCATTTGCTATCCACAATTGGTAGAAAATGATGATTATAGTACTGTAGGACATGTTTTGATGTAGAAAAGGTGTAGAACATTGATGATCATACTTACCATGTAAATACATATTTACATAAAACTTTAGTGTTACTAAAAATTATGGTTGTTTAACTATGATGTTGTCTTATTTGTTGTCTATATGCCAAATAAGAGCAATTTATGGATAAGGATATCAAGAGCTTAATCTATGAATTACATGTGAATAGTGGGGTACATGGGTAACAAGATTCAAAATTGACTTCAAAAATAATTTTTAAATTTATATCATTATTTCATAAGATTAATGAAGATTACAGTTCAAAAATGTTTAAACTAGTAATTAAATTAGTTAGAACTAGACCAGTCAATTGTCTAACTCAACTACTATTTTAGTTCTGATGACATTCATCTCAAGTCATGGTAGGACATCAGGTCACCTGACAATTTAATTATAATAAATAAAAATATATTAATCAGTTTATTTAATAACTATGAACTTATTAAGATATTTTTCAACTCCCCCCCTCCCCCACTCTTGTTCTCTTTATTATATTCCATTCATGTCATTAAATTGTAACCACATGTTTCATTTTTGCTTTACCCAAATTACTCTCAAAGAATCCTACCAAGAGATCCTATAAGATAGATAAAAAAAGGTTAGAGGGCATTAGGGGTGGTCTTGGCATGAACACTTTGATGTTCAATTTAGTAATAGGACTATAAGAGAAGTGTATTGATAATTGAGAGCTTATGTCCATAAGATATGCATACCAGTATTTTTATATTTGAGCTTGGATCGATGCGTAAGAAAGGTTATGTCGTATGGTAGGACAATCATGATTATATGAAGTTTCCTAATTGAAGAAGTGTTTTTGAGGATTATACATCATTTAATTATATTAGGAGGTGTTTTTATTGGTACCATTTCCAGGCAGGTTGTGTGAAGTTGTGTTGTGGTTTGAATAAGTCTCCTATTTAAGTTAAAGTTTGACATGACTAATCTGCCAGCTATAAAGCTTATTCCATGTTACAGTTCTTAAATATTAGTTTTTCCTCAAGGAGATATGGTGGAACCTGTTTTGTTTATTTGCTTGGTCTTCATGAGGTCCAATTTTTTGCACTATGATCCTCTTGAAACATAAGTTTGCGCATCAACATTAATATAAATCTATGTACTATCATCAATGTTGGCTATTTTTAGTCCTTATTGTGTTCACCATGCGCAAAACTTTTCTCATGTATAGAAACTTGCTTCAAAATGGTCTATATAAGTTGTTAACTATTGTCATCTACTAACACCAAAAGGTATTCCAAATAAAGAGTCATAGAGCTCTAACTTGATGAATCATCTAGATGTCAACAATGAAATTTGTAGGTTACTTTGAACAATCAAGAAGCTTAATACAACTCCACCCATTCATCACTTTGGGCGGCTGACCAACATCTTGTTGAATGTGTCTTGGGTACATGGAGGCCCTAAATCAAGTAAAGGCCCTAGAAGAGGAGCTAGCGGTCTCTTGGCCCCAAATTACCAAATTTATGGCAAACATAAATGCCCTAACTGAATAAAAGTTTATATTTTTTTTTTATGTTTTCCTTCTACTTTTACTTTTGTCACTGTTAATAAAGGCTTTTAATTTTCCCTTTGTCATTACTAATGAGGGAAATGTTTATACAATTGAAGTTGAAGTCCATGTACTCCTTTCTTATAATGAAATCAATGAACTATCTTCTTATTTTTGAAGCAATATGTCTTGTTATAACATCTTTATTTACTTGAATGATATTTTTGGTTTCACTATCTTTAATGCATATGTTCAATGCTTCTTGTTTGGATGAGACTTCCAAATGCTTTTGATGCTTCTGACTAGCTAACGCTACCATTTAGTTATCATTTTATATTACTTAACATGCCTGGTCGCCAAATGTTTCTGCAATATACCCAATGCTTTCTAATAATTAATGCTTCCGCTATGTCTTTGGCTTTCCAAATAATCAAACACTTCCACCTAGAAAGCAACACTTCTAAATATTCTTGCTTTTTCTATTTTCAAAAGTAGTTTTTACACTTTATGTGAGCTTCTATCAAATTACCTTTTTTGAATTTTAAAAATAAAATTTTTTACGTCAACTTTTAATAACTGATATGACATCTTTGCAAGGAAGCATATTCTTGCAGCCATATTTACCCACATGTATGAGGTTATAATAAGATGTGATGAAATAGCTGTAGATTTCTCGCTCTAGTATCCTGCCTTTATCTTTAGCTTTGTCAAGTTTAGGTCTTCTAGAATCCTTTCTTATTATAGGTTCGAGTTCCAGGGAATTATTTCTTTATCTTTTTCAAGTTTGTTAGGTTTAGGTCTCTTGAAATTCTTTTCTATTGCAGGTCCGAGTTTCGAGGAATCCCTTATTTGTCTTCCTTTATGTCAGCTTCAAGTTTCCTAGAATCTCTTCTTGTTTCAGGTTTAGATTCTAAGAAATCCCTTTCTTTATCTTTCTTTTTCAAGTTCAAGTATTCCAGAATCCCTTTTTATTGCAGGTTTAGGTTCCAAAAGATCCCTTCCTTTTGGCTCTTCATCTATTGTTTCTTCATATTCTAAGGTAAAAGCTTGTGCAACTAATTTTAAAAGTGTGGAGTAACATGTTGTGGTTAGGGGAAGCTCTTACTCATCTTCCCAATCTTCTACTTCCTTTGCAACTATTTTTTAAATTTTTGCATGTAAATTACTAGCGTTGACAAATTTTAACTTTTTTGGTTAAGTACTTACCTTCTTTGTACTTTTTTAATTCTCTCATAGTTGTCACTCTCTTGCTCCTGCATGATAATTTCTTGAAGTGGTCATCATCTCCTATCATTGTTGTAGTTTGCCCTATATGATAGTAGTGAAATGACCCTTTTGGTTCTAGCAAAAGAACTGCAACTTCATCTCTACTTGTCTCTCGGCCGTTCTCACTTGTCGCTACTTTGCTCAATGGGACTATCTCTATACCCTCCTTGTTGGACTATATATATATATATAATTGTGTCCACTATATCAGTTACTAGCATTAGAGTGGAGTATTGAGAAGGTTTGGATTGAGTCTATAGTCAACCTTGTGCAGGCTGTGATTGACAGGTGGGATTGATTGGACCAAGTGAAGTCCTTGGTTCACGATCTAATTGCAACTCAAGAGAACTTGTCTTAGGTTAAATTGTGATTGTAGGAGATGGAAGTTGAATTAGGGAGGAATCAAGAACTGGAGCATTCATCTTCAGTAGCAAATTTAGAACAATTGCGAGATCGGACTATTGCTAAGAATATTTGTCTCAAGGTCATACTTGAGGAGGAGCAAAAATGTTTTGCAGAACTAGAAGAGGTTGCTTCCTTTTTGAAGGTTCGGGAGAAAGCATTGGTTAGTATCCGGGATGCTGCTAATGTCGGGCAAAAGATTGCTAAGTTCGCTTGGGAGTTTGTAGTGATTGCTCATATGGTCTCTGAAGCTGATCGAGATGCTACAGTCATTGCTAGAGAGGAGAAGCAGAACATGACACTATGGTGTAACCAATTATGGTTAAACGATAGAATTAGTGAGCCTTGAAAGTAAAGTAACAACCCATGAACTTGTTCCTCATAGGGAGATTGTTTGGTTAAAGGTGGAGCATGCTTACGCATAAAGGCTAGCTCATCTCAAGAGGTTGGAGCAGCTAATAGTGAAACCAGAATATCAAGAGATAGTGCTTAACTAAGGTGTAATATTATTTTCTCATAGGTTCTTCTTTTGCAAAAGGAAGGTTACTTGGAATTTTCCCAATATTGATATTAGTAATATAGTTCTAGAAGAATCTGACAAGGATATGTAATTTTATTATTAAAAATGAAAAGATACTTTACTATCAAAAAGAAATATTTCATAAGAATTTTTAAGTGTAGCATGAATATTCAAATGCCATGAAAATTTCAATCATAAATTGATTTGCTTATCTTAAATTCCCCTTCCAACAAGAGTGGTTCCACTTGATATTAATCTATCAACGATTAAAATAAATGTTTCAATTGTTGGACGATTGGCTTCTTTTGTGGCATCTCTCTTCCTCCCTCGGAAGCTCCTCTCTTTGTGGGGGAGTGTCTTCTCATCTGTTACTTCCCCTTTCTCTCTTGTGTACATTCTTTATCACATTACGTTGCAATTTTTCTCTTTTAGTTAAAATTTCAATTACTTTTTTGAGTTGTTTGCAGTCTTTGATATTATGACCCTAATCTTTATAATAAAGACAAGAATAATTTTGGGATTCCTATGTTTTGGTATCTAGTTTCAGTGGCTAGAATTGAAGAAGGTATCCTTTGTTTTTTTATTTCTTGGTAAACGTAATTGCAAGACCAATCAAAGGAGTATAGTTCTCATACATGCCTCTTTCTTTGACAAGTGGTCCCCTTGCTCTTTTGGATGATTCTCCTTTGTGATGTGAGGATGTGCTCTTTCTTTTGTTGTGTTGTCATTTCCTCCAAAAAATTCTTTTGTATTAATATACCCGTTAAGAGATTTCAAGAGCGTAGAATAAATTTTTGGTATTTTTAGATATAGATGATATTTGATTTATTTGCTTTTAATCTCATTCTATAATGCAATCATCACTACAGTTTGATCTAATCTATTAATATCTAGAGTGAGCTGATTGAATCTATCCACATACTTTTGGAGGGTCTCTTCTTCTTTTTGCTTGACTACTATTAAAGTTTCTACAGTCTTCTTTTGTTGATACTGCCCTATCAATCTGGCTAGGAAGCATCTTTGCAATTCTCTAAAAGTGCTTATGGATCCGGGATCTAGCATTCAGTACTATGATAGTGCAGGTCCTTTCATTATAGGTTAAAGGCTCAACATTTGATGATATTAGGTGATCCCATGAGGTTCATCTAACATCATATCCTGAATGGTAATCTCCTAGATTCGCTGTTCAATCATAGGCATCAGTATGAGGGACTTTGAGTTCCTTTGGTAGGCGGTTCTTCTATTATTTCTTTTGTGAAGGGAGGTTGTTCTATTACTCCCCTGTATTCTATGCGCTTTCTTGAAATTCTCTTTTGTAGTCTTTCGATCATATCTTCAAGAGTTTATGAGCTTTCATTTTGTCACCAAATTATGTTTCATCCTCTCCTAGACTGTAATTGTCTATCATAATTAGAGCATATTCTTGTCACTAGGTCAGTTCCCTTGCGGCATTGGTGGATTCATTAGGATGATTGAGGATTCCTTTAATATTTTTCCTTTCTTCAAAGGAGAGGGGGTTCCCTCACCTCATGATGCCTAATGTGAGTTGTAGCAAGTGCATCATTTGTCATTTCCATGTTAGGTATGACACCGAAATTTACTCTTGTGCTGGTACTATTATTAGTCTTTCTTCTCGTGGGAGTGAAAGAATGTTATAAAGGTTGGGCCTTACTTGATAACTAGTTCTGACATTAGCCTTGATTTCAAAATTATTTGGGGGGTTAGCCAAGGCTCCAATTTTAACCCCAAAAGTGCTCCGGGGATGCTGTCTTGATGGTATAAAAGCTTGCGAATAGGTTGCATCATGAGATTGTTCATTTGCAGCAAAGAATTTCCTTTGTTGCTCATGATGAGATTGTTTATTTGCAACAATTGTTCTAGAAGCATATCTTTTTTGGAAGCGAGTATAGTATTTCTAGAATTTCCTTGTTATAGATTACCTCCTGATGAAGGATTAGTTAAAAAAAGATTCACATTGTTGGAATGTTCATCCATCATGATTTAATGAATGAATGTTCCCACAAACGATGCTGATGTTTGGGCTTTACCCAAATTATTCTCGGAGAATTCTACCTAGAGATTCTGTAAGACAAAGAAAAAAGTTAAAGGGCGTCCAAAGTGGTCCCAACATGAACACGACAATGCTCAAAAAAGTAATATGACTGTGAAAGAAGTATATAGATAACTGAGAGCTTATTTTTATAAGGTATGCATATTTGTGTTTTTATAATTGAGATTTGGTTGGTGCATAAGAGATGTGGTATTATACATCTGGATAATCATGATTGTATGAAGTTTCCTGATTAAAGTGATGTTCCTGAGGATTATACATCGTTTAATTCTATTAAGAGTCCCTTTTGAGTCATTATTTGAATAAGTTTCCTATTGAAATTAGAATATGACATGGCTAATCTACCAACTATAGAGCTTACCATTACTATCTGTCAATTTCATTATTAACCACCTTGGAATTCTTTGGTTAAATTTCATCAACGCAATTTTACCAAGACTTCATCCAAAATTCGCACCACAGGGGCCTACAGCCTACCAGCTGAGGTATAGATAACGTGGAAACTGAGTGGTTAGTTGTTGGGTTGTGTTTGGTTTGGAGTAAAAAATTTAAAAATAATAATAAAAGACATGTAGGTGTGGATTTAACAATGTTCATTGTATAACCATGATGTCAGTCATATAATGAATAAAAATAGAATAGATAGAGTATAGAGTGAATAAACACGTCATATATAGATTTTTTGTTCTTTTTTGATAAAAAATGACAGACAATAGTGTTGACGAAATAACTTAGTTAAAAAAAAGAAGAAAAAAGTCATATTTGCCTTCTTTTTACCACAACGTGGCTTTTAAGCTCGACAAAAGATTCAAAAGAATAGCTAATGCAAACTTTTGGCGATTAGAAGTGAGGATGTCAGGGTAGGCATGAACTTCTCTGGTAAACTAGAAGAGCACGTCTGGAGTAGGTAGCCAATGGCCAGCGTATTGGGCCGTAGGCCGAATACATGATTTCTTCCCCGCTTGAACTCTTTAAACAAGGTAAGTCGCAGCCAGCAATCATAGCCATGATTTTTGGCACGTACTTTACCTGGCCAGTCAATGATGATTGAGCTAGTACAAAACTACAAGTATCTATTAGGCCACCTTTTTCGGACAAAAACGGAAGATTTAGATGTTCTTGCCACCAATTTCTATATTCTCATGGCATGTTGAATATTGGACCTATTTCAGACTTCGTAAGAGGCTGGGCTGAAAACCCAGTTAAGATTTCACACAGATCCAAAAGGAAATGACGACCTTAGTCCATTGCTGAGTCCGAACATTAGCAGCGCACGCACCCCATGATCGAAAATAAATTATAAAGGTTTAAAGAATCGTGTAAGAGGTTGAGTTACGCTCCAATTGCAGTTATTGACACTACTTTCATGCCAATCTTGGGTTGTTTCCGTGTATTCATGCAACATTCGGTTTGAATGTGGAGCTATCAGAAAGTCATCCCGGCTGCCTAATCAGTGGCACGACCTACACAGTGTAGGCTGCGGTCTTGCTTTTAGGCTAATAGGTTGGTTTTGTCTCTGAAATATTGGTCATTGCCTGCATCTAGATTGTCTTCTTACACCCTCGATGATTGGATACGTAATTTGAAAGCCAAAAGGAGGACCTATTAGATGAACAAGCTGCTGAAGTGGACCTTTCCTCTTACACCATGGACGCTTCAGGATTGAAAATGGACCGTCCATAGGCCTTGACGACGGTCTCTAAAGGATGTAGTGGTCCAATTCATCAGATTGGGCCACTTTTGATGGTACACGAAACTGACAGCTTCACACACCTTAGACAAGCCACACATCCGCTGATCCGCACACCAGATCCGATATCCGGGCCCATCCAATGTGGGATATTCCACCATTGATATCATCACCATTCTCTACCTGCCCTTGAACAAAACTCGAAAAACGCCCACCGTCCAGGGCGACTTTACCAAAGTTGCTAGCAAATCGATACCCATTGGACCACAAAATGTAAAGACAAGCCCTGCTGATGTGAAACCAATCCACATGAGGCGTCAATGTAGGGTTCAAATTTATTGTACAAGTCCAATCGTGTCGGCATTTTTTCTCGACAAAAACGTGATGCAATGCACACGTTACAGCTGTGAGATCGACTGCTGCTTCCGCTCCCGACGTTTCACATCGCCAGGGCCTAAGACGCATCGGTGGAAAGTGTAAGACCCGAAATGCCTAATCGATGGATGAGCATGCCACGTGTACTGATGTTAAGTGTCTGAAGAGTGGCTTCTACTTTAATCTTAATTAATTTTAAAAAAATAATTCGAGGAGCACGAGATAGTGATGTTTTTGTGCATCTTCTGTTCGGCGAAATGAGACGTCCACTCTCTAACGATTCAAGGGGGTTGAATATATACATAATTGCATCATGATTTTCGGTTGCGGCCGCCTTAAAATATCCGAATATCCATCCAAGCGTTTTCGTCTTACATTTTTCAAATGATTCAGTGCACCGCGCACGTGGTTACGTATCGGTTATTTTCGAACTGCATAATAAGATTATAAAATGCAATGCGCGTATCAGATTTTCCCATTATCCTACAAGCTGGCCCACCTGGAGAGCCGCAGCCAGTGACAGCTCAGATAATCCAAACTTTAGGATAGCTAGCCATATACCGCCAACATTATCTCCTCCTTTTGCAGTCTGGCCATGAAGATGAATTAATACTTCAGACCTCTTACATGGATGCCTCGCCAATGAAAAATCTGGCCCAGGGTATTTTGGTATTATCATGCCGCGGCAGCGGGCGAAGGAGAAATAAATGACGTGCGCGCGTCGCGCTTGAGTTTTCCGGGCCGTCGCTGCGGGTGAGCGGGGGGCCCACCGCATGGACCACAATCGCAATCCCACTGCATGAGAGCTGCATTTGGCCGCGCGTTCCCAAGGGTGAAAAGTGTTTTCACTAAAAGTAACGCACTTGGGGTATCCAGCTGGATATTTTAAAGTATTTTATTGCACCACAAAAGTTAAAATAGTATATTCCAGGAGAAGCCAAAGATTTTTACTTTTCAATGGGTTTCTAGCATTAATAAATTTTAAGACAATATTATCTCTCTTCTCTTATTTTAAAAAATAATATCATAAGTGTATAAAATTATATTCAAAAATTCAAATACGATGTAAATATTATCATTCATCAAAGTTACAATTACTTTCTAACTAATAATTTTTTTTACTTATCTATATTAATATTATATTTCAAATTACAAAAATAATTTTTATTTTTTATATTTCTTTTTTATTTTAATATTTTACTATAGTAATTAATTTTTAATATGAACGAGGTATAGAATATTATTTCTTTTTTATATTTAAATATTTATTTTTAACTAATAAGAAATAAATCTTATATATATATATATTCAAGAAAATATTTTATAAGTTTAAATTATTTGAAATAAACATAGTAGAAATCTTTTTTTCCTCACAAAATGAGATTATATTGTTTAGTATATATAACATAAATTCTATGTAAAAATTTTATCATAACTTAAATATATATATATATATATGTAATTTTATTATAATAATATTAAAAATATTAAGTATTTTTAAAGATAACTAGTAACCAAGTTAAAACATAACTTTTTATAGCTAAAAGTACTTTTATCTTAAGTACTTTTTACTAAAATTTGTAAAGGGCACTTTTGTAACTTAACGTACAACCCATTTCGTCGCAAGTTACAGGCATCTTAACGTACAACGCGTGTTTGGAATCAGGCTTGAACCCGGACACGGCACATGTTTCTGCTCCACTTGTCTCGCGGCCTGACAAGATATTTGTGCAGGCGGTTCGTGGCTTATTTAGAAAGGTATGATGGACCGATCAAATTCCAATACATGGCTAGAAAATCTGTAATTCAAGTGATGGTGGCTTTGGTGATGCGCAGGAATAAGAAGGCCTTGATTGGGCGCATACATGCGGTTGCAAAAGGTTTCCGAAAATTTACTTTGGTGTGAAGCAAATGCTAGAAAAGGTGGTCCGCGCGTATAAACAAACCGTGGACTTCACTTTAGTCAACCGTGAAGTGAGTCTAGATGATCTTTAGGAAGTGGGAGTGGTTGTGAAGTTGACAATGACGAAGAAATATGAGACATTGCATGCCTGCCCCATTTCGGTATTGCATTTGACTGCGAGGCCATACTTCCTTTGCAGCTCTTCTCTAAACAAATGATAAGATCGTAAGCCCGTGGATTGTTGCCCAGCACTTGAATAGTTCCATCATTTATTATTTACGGGACACCGATTCAGGTAGTCCTGGATGTCTGCGCGTCCGACCTAAATTTGAGTTACTGAAGTCTCTCTCTCTCTC